>VXAK01011810.1:22724-41405 GCA_013399435.1 Arenaria interpres | reverse complement strand
GTGGCTCTTCAGGGCATGCTCTAGTGCCCGAGATTATTGGTTTGTGGGTGGGTGTGATATGGTGGGGTGTTGTGTTTTGTGGGTTTTTTTGTTTGGTTGGTTTTGGTTTTGGTTTGGTTTGGTTTTTTTTAAGGTTGTGCTCCATGATCTCAGAGATCCCTTCCAACCATGGTGATTCTGTGATTCTAATCTCCTATCTCCAGACCAGGTAGTGCAGTGACTTGTGTTCAAGTTGCTACCAGCTAGTCCTTCCCAGTGAACTGCAGCTGCGATCTTCCTGTAGGATGCCTGTCCCAAGCTTTTCTGTGACTTCTGCAAGGCCCTGGTATCCTAAAATACTTTGTTTTGTGAGTTTTCAATCTGAAATGACTGAAATAATGTGAAGGCTATGTCAGTTTTTTGCAGAGCAATTGTTTTTTTCTTAGTAGTCTAGTAGGGAGAAGCATTGCATGCCTAGTGACATGTCATGAGGCCATGTGTGGGGTTGCTGCTGGAACCAGAAGACTATCTGGAATTTTGTTTTCTTTTGCTTTCCCATTAAAAAAAAAAAAGCCTCTTAACTATTCCCATTAAACATTCCCAAATTGCATTTTAGAGAGATCTGTTTGTGTAGCACCAAAAAAGAAGCTAGAAATGAAACATATATACCGAGTGGAAGGTCAAGGGGACAGGACACAGCAGAGAAGCATGGAACTGAATTGTTTGACAATGCAGATGCACAGTGAAGCTCAGCTGAGCTTTATTAAAACTCAGGAACTGGTTGAAGTCAATCTGCGCATTTCAAGTCTCTGATCCAACCCCAAATACAGTTGCTAATTTTTAATATTATTTGGGGCTGAATTAATCATATTATAAAATAAATTTGTGTCAGAATTGTAATTTAGTCATCATAAAGAGTGAGTACGTAAAATAAGATTATTACTCTTTTTCCTAATTTTATTGAGAGAAGTGGATAAAAAGAAGCAAATCCCTGATTTAGGTGCTGCTATTTCATGGTGCAGTGGCAGGATACAGTGAAAGTTTCACTGTATCACTGTATCACTGTTTCACTTTCACTGACAAATTAATAAAGTAACAGGATTTTTTTTATTTAGTTTACTTTCCTCCTAAGGTACTATCTAGAAAGACAAAATTCCTATTTTAACAATATATAAATATATAAATATAAATGAGTTCTGAGTCACGAAGAGCTGACATTTGCTGTTATGCAATGTTCTCTCACAATCCATGGTGATGAAGGATACAGTCTTCACTGAGGCATGTTAATTACCGAGGGTGAGTTTCCTTATACCCATTAATGAATAATAGCTTCCTGGAGTTGATGCAACCTCAGTAGTGAACCATTTAAATCTTGGCTGCCTTGAACTAAAATGTATTGTGAGTTTTGCATCTCAATTAAAAGGGCCCGTGTGATTTGGAGCTGTTAGAACTTAACCAGAGTTAGACAGGTGCATCCAAAGATGATTCCTGAGTAATGTTTAGTTTATTTAGCATAGAGCTTCATGGTAATATAGAAGTCCATTATTACAGACCTTTGCAAGCTCTGGACAAATGCTTTCTCTGTAGTCTAATCCTACGTAAAAGAAAGGAAAATCCATGGATTTCTTCTGCCCAGGTCCTCCTACTCACACCTAACAAGGGGCATAGGTATCACATAGGCAGAAGGGGAAAAGGCTTGGCTGAGTTTCATTTTAACTTCCCATGCCCTGGGAGATCTGCAGGGTGCCTGCATGCTGCCCTGCTGCACTGCACCTATGGAAGGTCCCAGGGCACAAAGTGTCTGCTGCGTGTGACATTTCCCCGGGGCTGCGTAGTGCTGAAGTGAGATCACCTGTGACACACAGGCCACCTGGGTGTACAGTGGGGGTTGACTGGGGTTATGTGGATCAGATGAAGTGGAGAAAGTCTCCTTTCTCCCTCTTGTGCGTCATTCAACACTTACGTGCTGCAGTTTTGTCCCTTAGTGTTGCTCCTGTGTGCTGTTATCACAGACCTACTTTAGCAATAGGACATCATTCTGAAAGGCAGTTCCACTTTAGTCACAAACTGATTAAGGACCCATGATACCATGTAACATGTTTATTGCAGAACCCATTACCTGCTTATCCAGAGCACAATGGAGAAGGGATTCAGACAAGGGGAATTACTAAGTTTAGTCTCTGGACTGTCCTCCTTTGTCCAACAATAACTGCAAATTTAATGTCTTCAGGAAGATTGGATTTCAATCTTTTAGAAAGACATCTTAATCATGCTGTGTCGTATAACATCCTGCTTATACCGTGGGTGACCTTCAGAGGGAAAGTAATATTAATTAGCAACCATCAACACCAATTTCTAGTGCCCTGGGGGATTTTTGTCATTTTCAATGCAACAACTATGGAAAAAACAAAATCAAATCAAACCAAACCAAACCAAACAAAAAAACCCCAAAACCAAAACAAACAAAGAAACCAAATCCCAAACCATGGTACTAGAGTAATACTTTCTGTTTCTTAAAGATCAGACACTAGTACCAAATGATCTGTTGCATGCAGAGTGGTGGTCCCTCAGGAGAATACGCTTTACACAGAAAAGGGTCATCTGAAAGTGGGAAACAAAGCAAAGGGACCAGTACTGAAAAGACCTTTCCAAGAGCACACAGCACTTCAGCATTGGATCTTAAGACAAGGAAAATCCCCCAGATTTCACCATACCCACTGAGTATATCATTCCTTCTGTATTACTTATCACAACCAGCTGTTACTTGGCCGGTTTCTATGTTCTTTTATTTAGCACAAAAGTTTTGACAATATCTGAATGCATTTTCTGTAAATTATTTACGTGCATGTATTTTAGCTGTTATTATGAGAAGTATTAAAGGTGTATCTGTCATGCTGCAGTTTGAAATTAGCAAGAGACTGGGCAAAATTAGCATTATACATGCAGCAAAAATCAATGGAAAGAAAGAGAAAAAGAGCATGCATATGAACACTGATGTATTTCATGGATTTTTCTTTTCCAGAAACTGCATTCCAAATAATCTTTTGTTGTAACCACAAGGTTGCAGCAATATGAAATAAACCTGCTTTTATCTCATTTATGATATTTTATAGCCCTTATGAATTCTGTTATAAAAAAAATGGAAGGGTAAAGATTAAGATCTATATTAAAAAGCAAGATGTCACCATTTAACACTCTCTTCCAAGGTGTAACTTTCACCTCATTCCTTGGCCTCGAGTCTGCTTTTAATAATGAAAATCAGGAACATCACACAGGTCAGTGAAATTTTATCAGAGTAATGGCAAGGCAAGCCCTCAGCTCCCTATTGAAGAGAGTCACCAATCCCTAGTTTACATTTTATAATTTGAGGTTTAAACAGAACACGCTTGTGTTTAAAATCAGTATGGAAAGAGCTGTGGATATGTCTATTAATTATTTACTACTTCTCCAAACTTACATAGCTAAAACTAATTTTAATGAGGTAGAGCTTATTTAGCTTAGACTTCAAGAGCCGAAATTTTATCTGCAATGTTCCCTTGGTGTTCTCAGATTTATGCGTGTATTTATTTTCACTTCAACTAAATCCAAATTGAGCAAGGGTCTGCAGGATATAAGCATGTTCAATTGAAATGTAATTATCAGAAAGGACAAAACCTCAAGCGTCTAGGAAATATCTTTGATACAATCTATATATTTTAATTGCAGTATGACATCTATCCTAAGAGCAACTGGGGCATGAGAAAGAGAGGTACTTTTAGCCCAACTTTTATACCCAGATTGCCTAGCACAGTTGATTTTGACCCATGACTAGTTGCAGTATAAATAAATACTGAAAATAATCTTATGAAGTGAGGAACTGGAGTGTTGTCTATCCACTTACTCAGGTTTTTATTTTTATTATTTCTTACAACAATAATAAAATGGTATTAATTTTTCAATTAATATTAGCATGAATATTGACTTATGCTATTATGTATATCAAGACGCAAAGAAGAAAAGCTTTCCTGCTGCTTTACATAATTGAATAATGCTACTTCAACATTTGCAGAACCTGTAGGGAAGTTTAATGAGTTCTGCAAATACTCAGATTTATATACTGGAAACAAAAACAACTGGAAATTTTTAAAATGCATCTGTTGTATTTCAGGCAAAGTAATGTTGGCTTTATAAAAAAAAGAATCCTAAAAAACTGTAAAGTAATCTTTTCCATAGAGCTGACAATTTCATGCTTGCATTTGAGCATTAGGAAAGATTGAGATTTAAAGACAGAATGAAAGTCTGTCATTTCTGTGTCTGACAAAATATACAATCAGCACAAAGCACAATTTTGGGAGTGCCCAGAAAACTTCACTTGAAAACAAGTGAAAATTAGGATAAATAACTTTGGTTCAAGTCGCTATATGGTTATGGCTTAAACAAAGCCTACCTTCCTTGACTAGCCAGTCGTAGCCATAGTCTTTGCTGGAAAAGGGAATGCTGCTGACCCAGCCTCCAGGTGTGAAGGGTGAGTGACCCGGTGTCACCCTGCAATTACCCTCCCTGAACAGAATGAGAATCTGCTTTCCTTTCTGCAAGAAAAAGAGAGGAGTCCAGATTATGTTGTGCCACTACAAACCACTACTTTTCTTTGAAAGCTGCAACTCTTGTTTTCTAGCTATGAGTTTTGTTGTAGGCAAGAAGTAAGAGGAATTATGGTCTACCAATATCCAGCTAACACCTGGCAAAATGAACTGTAGTAATATCTTGTCACTGTAGCATGTCTAGAACTGCATGGATAAATGCAGGTTAACATGCATCTTCTCTAGTGCCAGATGTTAATGTCAGTATAGTGGATTGCATTCAAAAACAGAGCTAGGAAGACATAGTCTGAGATAAAAATGGAACCGCAGCTCCATTTTCAAGTTGGAAAGTTAATATATTTTTTTGAAACCTAGGGTTTGATTCCTTTGCTTGGCTTTACCTCTCCCTCACCACTTAAAGTCTCTCAGTAATTTTTGGGAATGGGTAACTGCAAATAATTTCATTTTAGTGGAAAAAAACAAAAGCTTATTTTTATTTGAATGAAGATAACTATAATTCAAAGAATTTGACAGTGATATGACTGGTGCTACATTGTTCCAATTACAAGTTATTTGGCTTTCTGAAACACAGCACCTCATTCATAAGATATTCACCATTACTTTCTTACATCCCCTTTCACAAATTCAAGTAGTGAAGATTATCTCAGAGCTGGGTTTGCTCTTTCTCCCTGTTCAGGTTCAGATAAATCTCTGCTACCAGATTGTATTCAAAGCTTCCACCACTGATCTTGTCCTGCAACATCTGATTGTGGAGCGTTTGACATCTCTGAGCAAAACAGGACCACTGCAAGGAGCCGATCAGACAATCTGTTTATTGACTTTGATTTCCCCACCTAAGAGTTTGCTCAGAGCAACCCTAGGCTATGTCTTCCTCAGTCATTTTCCCCTTCTGCAGACTCACAAGCATCATACAGTACTCCTAGGCTCAGAATACAAACTCTTACTACAGCAAAACGCTGAGTGAAAAAAAGCACTGAAGCTGAATAGTAATTTATGTAAATGAAGCCTTCCCACACTACGTTTTTCCCTTCTCCTAGAGGGGGAGCACAGGGTTTTTCTTCTTAAGCCTTCTAGCTTATTAAATTAATAATTCATAACCAGTGTTCTTTGTATAGGCAGTGGCTCACTCAGAGCAAACTTACAGAAAGACATTTTTTCACCAGTATATTCATCAGAGTGGATTTTCTTAAGAGCATACAGCTTTCCAAAGCACGAATTCTTCATTTCTGTGGTCAATAACTTGTAGTTCCATGAACTATTTTAAATTGATTATTGACATGTTCCTTCTCTACAGAGCTAAAGATGCACACGAGGCAAGGAAAGAGGGGTTTCTTGCAGCAGATTCTGCAGAGTTAATAAAGATAACAGATCTGCATCAGTAGGAAGCCTCAGCACTGTGAAGCAGGTCTTGATCAAACATTTCACTGTAACGTCATCATAAGCAGTTAGCAATCCACCCTTAGTATATTACTAATAGTAATGAATTGTCTTGGAAGATTGGGACCAATTAAACAAGTAATTTCAGTTCTTTTAAGTCTATAACAAAAAACCCCCAACTTTTTTTACATTTTCAAATGGCAGAGACTTAACAAACTATTTAGTTCCCATTACTAAGTAACAGCTTCTAATAATAAATGACTGGAGTTACGTTGTAGAAAAAAACAGATGGGTAGGCTGAAAGGAAAGTTGAAGTTAATGTTTTCAAGGCAACCTTGTGAAATGTGTTAAGTAGATGAATGATCTGATAGAAACATATGGAGCAGTACAAGACTGACTAAATAACTTTTTAAGTTATATTGTAACATGAACAAATATTTCTGAGAACTGGAAGTGCTTTGTACAAAAAGATGGTGTAGCCTTACTGGATAATGTTATAAGGAGGTGTTTCCAACAGAAACTGTAAAGAAATGTTGTGAAAACAAGGCAGAATCCAGTAGGAGAAAGCATGTTTTCGTAGGTTAGGACAGTGGTCACAGTAAATAAATCCGGGTTATAGAGCTAGCTGTGCTTAAATTTTTGGTGATTTACAAATTACATTATTGATGTTAAGGAAAACCTTGAGAGGCATCTTTAAGAGCCAAACTGTATACTAGAGATGAGGAGTCCTGGAAATGTCTTCTGCCTAGAGTCCAGTTGTTTTTGTTACAGAATGGCAAAATCAGAGACAAGTGGCTGAACCTTCACTTGCTGATACCCCCCCCAGAAGCCAGAAATGGGCAGCTGACACAAGGCGAGCCCAGAGCAAAGAAGTGTTGAGGCCAATAAGCAGCCTCAAAAGACCAGGAACAGCTAAAAATGATGATGGGGGGTGTGTGTGTGTGAATAAATAAATCTTTGAGCCTTTGACAGAGTATAATTCTTTTGTCAAGTTAATATTTGTATCTTGTAGACCTGATACTCAGAGATCTACTCCTCAAGAAGTCCTCAAAAAACTGAAATTTGTCAATTATCTGAACAGTTTCTTTTGTAATAGTAGCCGTGTGGTAGCCAGTGTGTGTTTGCTAACAAAGCCATACTTTTACTTTTAGCTGAAAACCAGAAATTGGCCAATTAATCTACTTAGCCTGTATACTTTTCAAATCCTAGCCATCACAGAGTTCTCAAGTCTGAAAGCAAAATAAAAATCAGAGCTAAAGCACTGATACTAATGGTCTCACAAGCACTTAAAACAGTTATAATGCAACTCCTATTTAAGCTCTGCATCCCCTGGGTTCTGTTTGTTGTAAGAAAGTGACGAGGCAGCAGAGGCTGTCTCTTATCCGCTTATAGCAGAAGTGCAGTTGTTTTTCTCATTAGGAAATACAAAACTAAACAATAAACTACACTCCATCAGGTGTGTTTCAAAATGCTTTCTTTCAGTTATAACTTTCCTAGAGAAGTTTCGTAATGCTTTGGCATCACCCAAATCCCATTTGAAAGTTGCAATGAACAGAAAAATATGTTAAAACAATAATGTAAGAGTTAAATTTTAAATCCCAGCCAACTCTGGCGTGCTTCTGGAGAGAAGATAGATTAGAAAATAATTTTCAGCCACATTCTGACAAGATGAAATTGTTTTTCAGAAAAATTAAAATACATTCTAATAAAGTTGCAGGAGATTTTCTACAATCCACAGTAAGAGAAATATTAGGGATAGTTCCTGGATGTTGCTGTTATAGTAAATTGAAGGCTACAGGTGAAATAGCAAGAAGTAATTCACACCCACATGAAAGATGTCAAGAATGAAGACAAGTCTAGGTTACATATTGGGCCAGGTTCAGAAGCAATTTATTTTACAATGCTGTGTAGTCTGTAATTTTTGTAATTACAGGTAAATGTTCAGATTCCAGGTGGGTTATAGTGATCTGGGAGTCAGGGGACAAAAATCACATTTTATTAATTTAGTTATATAAAATAGTGCTATTTCAAATATAAAATTAAGCCTGGACATTTTATATAGAAGCATATGAGACATATTAAGAAGGAAACTAACACTATCAGAAGGTTTATCTGAAGCTCTTTTGTTAACCCAGTCTTTCAATTTCTTATAACTTTTCAGGTTAAAAATCTGGAGGTCACACAAAGTGACAGTAAAGTGACACTCCAATGCAGGATCAGACTGAGAGAGAAAATGGAGACTAGTTTTATCTTACAAAGAACTATTGAAGACATGAAGAAATGTGGACCTCTGGCCCTATGAGAATGGTATATGGATACACTGTCGCTGTATCATCTGCCATATCACCTCCATGCAAAGGGAGATCAGAAGTGAGGTTTGACGTAGAACTGTTGCCTCCATCAGTTCATAGTCTCCCAGATGAGATAACGAGGATGGGATGGATGGAAGTGCTCAGGCTGCCTGTTATCTCTTCCCATCCCCATTTATATGCCTATTTAGCCACTGTAACTGAGAAAAATAGGACAAGTGTAAGTTTTCTTCTTGCCAAGTTCGTAGAATCATAGAATGGTCAAGGTTGGAAGGGAGCTTTAAGATCTCCTAGTCCAACCATCAAAGTAACTCTGATAAAAAAATCACTAAACCATGTCTCTAAGCACTATGTCAATCCATCTTTTAAATACCTCCAGGGATGATGCTTCAACTACCTCCCTGGGCAGCCCATTCCAATATCTGATAATCCTTTCAGTGTAAAAATTTTCCCTAATATCCAGTCTGAACCTCCCCTGGCACAACTTGAGGCCATTTCCTCTTGTCCTATCACCTGTGACTTGGGAGAAGAGACTGACCCCCGCTTCTCTACAACCTCCTTTCAGGTACTTGTAGAGAATGATAAGGTCTCCCCTTAGCCTCCTTCTCTCTAGGCTGAAGAACTCCAGCTCCCTCAGCCTCTCCTCATATGACTTGTTCTCCAGACCTCTCACCAGCTTTGTTGCCTTCTCTGGACCTGCTCCAGCACCTCAATGTCTTTGTTGTGGTAAGGGGCCCAAAACTGGACACAGCACTCGAGGTGGGGCCTCACCAGTGCCTAGTACAAGGGGACGATCGCCTCCCAAGTCGTACTCACCACACTGTTTCTGATACAGGCCAAGATGCTGTTGGCCTTCTTGGCCACCTGGGCACACTGCTGGCTTATGTTCAGCCAACAGTTGACCAGCACCCCCAGGTCCTTTTCTGCCAGGCAGCTCTCCAGCCACTCTGCCCCAAGCCTGTAGCGCTGCCTGGGGTTGTTGTGACCCAAGTACAGGACCTGGCACTTTGTTGAACCTCATCCCATTGGCCTTGGCCCATTGATCCAGCCTGTCCAGATCTGTCCATATCAAGCTCTTTTCTTCCTCTTTTCCCTGCTTTCTTGCTTGCAGCAAGGAATAATTTGGCAAGCAGCTCTGATCTGTAACTATAGAAAGAAGGAACATATACTCAAGGATTTTATTGCATGGAATGAAAGAAAATGTTTCCACAGGTGCTACCATAGCTGTGCTTCTTCCTGCATATAGCGCATTGTGGGTTGCAGTGGGTGTTCCAGGATGGTGACCATGGTAGAGTGGCAACAAGGGCTTGCTTGACCTTGCTAGGATATCCTACCTTGGTGATGGTCAATAGTACTAAATAGTTACATGTGTTGATCAACAGATTACAGGCAATTATTTTCTATTATTTCATTTACAGCTGTGATCACAGGTACTTTGAAACAATGAGAAGTAGGTGGAAATATATACATGTGCAAAATGAATACGCTATGATCACTGAACAAGAAGCTCAAAACAGAAACATGAACAAAAACAGTAGAGGTGGTCATCAGTCTTAAACTTTGCAGTGTTTTAGGGCTAAAGAGTTTCTTGTTATCAAATACCCCTTCTAATTACAGAGATTAAAGTGAATTAACAATTGAAAACAAACAGAAGTCTTTTATTTGAAAATGTATGATTGATAATATAGCTGCAGGATAGTTTTTGATAAAACTGAATAAAAAATAATAGGATGTTTTTTGTGAACCTTGTCAACATGAAGGTACATAGACAACGTCTTCAAGGCTGGTCTAGCTGATCCTTGTTCTTTAGCTTATGCTATTTCCTGTAAAGTTCTTGGGATCATTGGATGAATGTGTGTTTTAAATAAATACTGATAGGGAAATGTGGTAGCGGAATAACAGAGATTTGTTTTAGAAGCTCATCATAGGTTTCAGAAATGCTTTAACAAAAATAATGACAGTCCTCTGAAACTTCTCTGGTTTTCAGCTATTAGGAGGAATCACTGTTCTTAGTGGCACAAATTGCAAACCCCCATTTTTTTTCAGCTTAGACCTGGGGGAGTTAGCAACATTAGAATCCCATATGTATTACATTAAACACTTCAAGTCGCTTTATTAATGCTTGCAAGTTTGAAATTAGATTCAAGACTGGAATGATTTAAAGGTCTTTGAAATGAATGGACCATGAGATTATTTTAATTGTTTTAAGTATAATCATCTATATTTAAAAATATTATTACTAAACCATTACATTTTGGCATCCGAAAGGAGACGAGTTTGGCAGGCTCTTTTTATACTAGGCTTAATGAAACCACTTAATTTCGGATGTTTAAAGTGACCAATGATTTGTAGCTGCCTATTTTGAGACATACTGGAATGGTGTCATTATCATAAATCTTCCTAAATATCACATAATTTGGTCCCCACAAAATTGTTTGTTTCCTGAGATACAGTACCATAGTTGTGATGTAAATCAGTTTCTAAATTACTTGGAAAACTGTTATGAAAGTGGATCATTTAACGCTTACCTAGCTTTTGTAAAGCCTTTTGAGGACTCTAATGAAGCACTTAGGCAACAACTATGTTATGGACTTCAAGTCTATTAACTGACCAGGCTGTGAAACTTAATTAGCATAATGCTATGATATGTAGGAAGCTCTTTGCTGACACTAATCCATGCCTTCTTGTTGAGAACAGCAAAAATTATCTGGTAAATAGCTTTAAAGTATTGCACAGAAAATCCTGAAGTAACCCCCCAAAAGTTCTGAAATAATGATTAAGACAGAAGAAAATTAGAGTAATTGTCCACACGCATGCAGCAGCTGTTTTGGATTACTGCGTGCAGGGTAAAGCCTTTTATAGCATAACAGTATTTTCAGGGTGAATCAACTTCAGATAGCTTTGAATGATAATACAGGATTTCTTTCTCTGGTGAGGAGGATGAAAGGGAGGAAAAAAGCCAACTCCTTTCCCAAAAACTTAGCCTTAAATTTGGCTTCTGTTCTGCAGAGGGGTGGGGGATGAGAGGAAGAGGTGGTAAAGGTCTGACAACAAATGGCGAAATAAAACAGCTGTTTTAATAAAACAGAATAAAAAGAGGAAGACATATAGAAAGAATATCTTCAGATGCTGGGAACCCTCACTCATGCAGCGACAGGCAGACTCTGGAAAATAAAATGGGAAAAAATGCAGAATTATCAGAAGCATCGTCATAGAAGGATGTAGGTTGGAAGCGACCTTAAAGATCATCTAGTTCCAACCCCTCTGCCATGGCCAGGTACACCTCCCACTAGACCACATTGCATCCTCATGACATCATTGTGATGGCACAGAGATACAGAAGGGACCATCACACCTCTATCCATGAGTGTGCGCGGCTGGATATATGGTCAAAAGCAGATAAGCTGTGCATCTGAAATACACTTTCACTGCAAAAGGGTATGCAGCAAAGTTCTTACACCACCTATAAGTTTCCGTCCTCATATTTCTCCATGAACATCACTCAAGACCATGACAAATTGCTTGTCAACAAGTTGCAGAACTCAAAGATGTATAGTTGAAACAAGTCAGATTCTCTTAAATATTAACACACCTCATTAAGGTTGTCTGTAAATTTTATGTTAGGCCAAAAAAGAGTAAGCATTGTGTAGCCTCAAGATAAGCATAAAAATGTGAATGGAAAGGTCACTTTTTTTTTTTTTTAAATTTCTTCCGACAATAGCAAGAAATGGAAGACTAGGCAGTTTTAGGGCAGATAAGAAAAATGAAATTCCTCAGTTGCATAAAACCACAGGAGATCTATATTCATTTTTCTTATAAGAAAAAAAGAAGCTGCAACAGAAGTCTACAGCCATTCCTAACCAGAAGATCATTTGGCTTTCATAATGATGCTAGGAGCAAATTTTGCCAGTACTTTTGAGATAGATAAAATCTAGCTTGTGCTGCAACAAGATTCATACAGCTACAAAAAAATCCAAATATTTCTGTTTCTAAACCATAATTTTATAGTTTCAATGTTTAGAGCATTTACAAAAGTTTCAAATATATTATATTCAAATATAGCAATATTTTTCGTATAGTATGTTATCTAATAGTAACAGTTATGCTTAACTGCTTAACTAATATAGTAACTATTAACCAGTATAGTAATGCTTAAGTAATCCTCAAGCTTTTCAAAATCTAGGAATTGGAAGAGCTTGCCTAAGAGTTTGTTGGTTAACAGAGAGTTTTTGCAAATTAATAAGTGAATATGTCTTTAAGGCTTCAGACGAAAGGTGGTATATACTGTGACTTGCAAAAAAAGACCAAGAGCCAATGAATCTTCTTGTTTTATGTACAGAGTGTGTTTGTTTTTGGGGCCATCTGGTCAAATGCATGAACCAGATTTACTGTACTGAGTCATTAACTGGAGCATTGCCTGTAAAGGAATAACATGTTAAGAAAACTGCAGCCTCTTCTTTTCTTACTTTTCTTGCTATTTGAAACTACTGGTGCGTAAGGATTTAGTGGAAGATGCGTCATCTGGCAAATATTAACATAGCTTGGAAGCCAACAGTTCTTGTACAGTGCTGCTTTTAAAATTTAATTTAATTTAATTTAATTTAATTTAATTTTATTTTATTTTATTTTGTTTTTATTATTTCTAGAGAAATAGATAAGGTAGTCCACCTGTTGTTTTTCTAAACCAAATGAGTTGCTCACTTTGACTCCCCATTTTTTATCTGATAACTTATCATCATTCAACTGGTTATAAAGTGAACGTGTTCCTTTTTTAAAATGACTAACTTTCAGATCTTTGTCAAATCACATTGAGTTATTTTTAAAAAGCCAAATTTTGGCTAAAAGAGCCAAACTGGGCAACTTGGTTAACTTCTCCTTTCAAAATATCTGTAGAAACTCTCATTTAAGATTAAGCATCTGTGATTTCATTGTCATTTCTCTGTTATGCATTCATATCTAATGAGCATAAATGAGCAATACAAGCGAAAGCACAGCTGAGGGAAGTAGTTTGCAATGTGGCAGATACCACAATAGCCAAACAGGATCAGCTATACTGATGCAAAAAGGGAATTCCAGAAACCTACCTCCTGCCCTCAATCTTCCATTAAAAATATTGCATGAATATGTCAGGTCTGACTATATTTAATTTGCCAGTGAATTACAATAAATTTTAGCAGAACAGTCTAAAGTAGCTAAATTTTTCTAAAAAATAATCAATGTGTGCAAAGAAAGTAATAATAGCAACTGATTTTCTTTAGTGTCACCATGAGAGGTGAACAACTTACAAATAGTAGCATATAGACAAACACACACACATCAGTATATAACATACAAAAAGCCATCTCAGGAAAAATGCTTAGCCAGCGTGCCTGCAACAAAGATCTGTTGTACTGAAAGTACGAAAATCAAATTGTCCTCTGAATTGTCATCAGAGTTTACAGAAGTCTAACATCTGAAAACTCAGACAGAGGGAGGGATGAAATGCATCACAGAAGAATAAAAAGCTCTCTATTCATGTTATATGGGATTTGAGAAAGAAAAGCTCTAACAGATTCAATCTCACAGCAAAGAAAACTTTCATTACCCAGTTGTTAGCAGAAGGCAGCCTAGCCAAACAGCTACAGCCTTATTCCAGTGACTCAGAGGCTTTTATTTCAGTCGTGTATGTGATTTTAAGTTAGATGATTCCATCGTCTTCTGAAGAGTTACCTTGGATTACACTGATACCACTAAAATGAGGTAAGCAACCTTAGAAAAACACCCAGCAGTGCCACCACAAAGGTTAATAAAAAGCTCATGACTTCAAGAAATTGATGATGTATTCACAGATATATTTTAGAAGCCTGGTCACAGACCCATGTACAAGTAGAGCATACAGTACTAGAAATCTCTCCTTCTTGGACTTTTTCAACAAGAAAAAATCTGAATACAGAGCTCAAAAAAGGTGCCACCAATTGAGGAAAAGATTCCAGCCAGGAAGCAGGGAAAACATCTTCCACTAAATGGGGTTGGTGATAGGGAGAGGTAGAGTTGTATAGCACAGATTCATTTAGTTATCAGTAACAGCTAAATTAGCAACACAGCAGCCATTCTGCAAGGACCCTAGGAATGCAGCATTGGATTGAAATGAAAGCCTAAAAAAATAGAAAGCTGCCAAAATCACTCTGAGTATGAAGTCATACAAGGCAGTTGTAGATCACATGAGCCTTCTCTGGGAGAAATCAATTTTGTAATGTTTTAAAGAACTGCCTGTTTTCCTGTTGTCTGTTTCATAGACTAGATGCTTTTTTTTTTGTTGGACCCTCTGGCTCAAAAAATGGAGTAAGCTGATTTTGTTTTCTGTTGTAGCTAAGACATGCCATAAAGGAGTCTCTGTTGAAACTTATTTGTGATAATAAGTAAAAATTGCACTCTAGTAGATATTAGCTTCAGTGATTCTAGAATAAAATGGGATTTCCTGGGTGATGCAATATTGACAAAAGTGTCACCAGCCAGAAGTATGCCCGTCTTACACAGAAACAGTGAGTTTTTAGTATCTCAGAAACATACAGAGCAGCTTACATCTCCAGGATGTAATTTGCGAACACGGTACAGCAAAGGAGCTACTACCATGAAGCCAAACAAACCTGTGTGGGAAAAATTGCTCAGGTGCTAATCTGTGTAAACAGTCATCAGCTTGTTTAAAGTCAGCCTTCCTTCTCTATTGCCAAAATACACATTTTTTCTATATAACATTTGCAAATATAAAGTTGCAAGCTTTCTTTTAGATGCCCATTGGTCACATCTGAGGTCCTGACTCTAGTGGGTGAGATACTGAAGTCTGTGCTGTCCTAGATTCACTGTAATGTGTCACAAATTCTTTGGTGTGAGAGCTGCAAACCCTTTAATATATCCAGTGATAGACATAGTGCATGTCTCTCACTGTCAGCCTCTTCTGGTTGCTTCCTCAGTGTTCTCTGCTGCTCCACTTGCTAGTTTGCTAGGCTTTTGAGTTGTCAGAAGCAACGAGTTAAGTTGCTAAGGATGCCAGGTAGGAGACCAGTGCCATTCAGCCAAATCAGAATGAGAAAAATAATTATGCACAATGAGAGCTTTTTGTAGCCCTGTTTGTGAAGAAGGCATGAGCTCAGTCCTGCACTCCATTATCCTGCAGGCAAGAGTTCACCTCATGGGTTACTTGCTGCTAGATTGGAAAGCTGTGTGGTATTTAGGAGGGAAAGTTCAAAGCTGTGTGAGTCAGAGCGAGTTCCTCTTTTGTTCTTTTACCGTGTCAGATACCATAGATTAGCAATTTCCCTAAGTGATATTTAATGCTAATTACTCCACGGTCAATGAGCTGTAACCAAAAAATCTTTAATAAGGCTTTTCTCATATAAGTTTTATAATGAGTATTTCTTCAGACCCATTTCAGCTCTTCATGTGTGCCTGTCCATACCTAGTCCCACTAGCCTGCACACTGATGTTCAGCTTCAGACTTTTGTTTTTTCCAGTTATGCTCATCAAATATGCCTCCTACTCTTGTAGAGAGGCTTCACAGGAGGCACTTGTAAGCTGGCTGTCTTCATCAGAAGTTCTTTACTGTGAGGGTGGTGAGACACTGGAACAGGTTGCCCAGAGAAGCTGTGGATGCCGCATATCTGGAACTGTTCATGACCAGGCTGGATGGGGCTTTGAGCAACCTGTCTAGTGGGAGGTGTCCCTGCCCATGCAGGGGAGTTGGAACTGGATGATCTTTAAGGTCCCTTCCAACTCTAACCTTTCTGTGATTCTACGATCACCCAACAGCCCCTCTCTGTGCAATGTGCTCTTCTTGGTGCGATCCCTTTGCGTTGTCAGATAAGAGCTTCCAAAAGGACATCAAGGACCTCTAATTTGAACTCAGTAGTCCAACTCTGTGGAAAGTGGAAACACATTTTCTAATTACATTCAGTTGCATTTCAAACTGCATGTATTGCAGATGTGTTTGTGTCTTACCACAGAGGGGTAGGGTTCATTGGGTTTTTTCCTTATAAACTTCTACACAAATGCAGGAGTCTTCTTTCTACACAGAAGATAGGAATTTGAGGCTTTTGGAACTGGAAAGAAACACAGGAGTTACTGAGTTAAATTGTACTGCTCTTTTGTTGCAAAAGCTAGACAAGATACTGTCTTCATTTCTTTTGTCCTTCAAGTCATCTCAGTAGTACTAGTCTTCAAATATGAGTCAGACTCATGGGAGGAGATAAAAGTTGTAATTTTGAGTGGCTTTTTATTTATCTTTTAAGATCTTGGGGTTTCTGTTCTTAGTCTTGTCTCTGGTATCCCGAGGCTAGAAATTCGCTTTATAAAGAAAAGTTGAAATTCTGATATTATCATGTAGCAAAAGGACTCTCTGAGCTTAGAAAAAGTTTGACCCCGTGGAAAAAAATCCACCATTTTGCAAGAGTTTGTGATGGCAGTATTATTTAAATGCCAGAAGAAGGAGTAGTCCGCTATTCTTTCCCTAGAATATTAGCAAAATTCTTTAAAAGATCAAGTATTATTATCAAGTATGATTATAAGTAGACTGCTAGTGGTAAAAAAAGTTAGTTAACATTTACAGAATGCTTACTCAGAGGTAGTGTAATACTTGCCTAGAAAAAAAATAGATGATTTAAAAATAATTGTGTAATAGTCTATTTTCTAAAATATACATTGCTTTTTTCCAGTTAACCAAAAATCGACTAAATTATTTCAGTCAGAAAAAGAAGAGAATTGCACTAGACTTCTAAAACTCTGTTTTAGAGTGTCATTAAACAACAGAGATTGAAAGTGAGAATGGTTTCGGAACCTAATACTTAGGGCACTTCTCATCCTGATGAAACACCTGAGCTTCCTCTGCTCTGGTGCATATTTAAGTGTTCTGTGCAAAGTGGACAAACACTGACAGAAAGGTGGCCCTGCTCAATGCCCTGGTGCTCAGACAATGCCTAGGTAATGGCGTGATGTGGGTACAAATCTTATAAGCAAAGAGGGAAGTTGAGCAGGGACTACTAAGAAAAAGTTGAAGGTATCTCATTTATAATTTTTCTTTGATTCTTCCTGCTTCATTCTATATACATTTTAGTTTACTTTTACAATACTGGAACAGATTGCCCAGAGAAGTTGTGGATACCTCATCCCTGGAAGTGTTCAAGG
Source organism: Arenaria interpres (assembly GCA_013399435.1). Taxonomy (NCBI): domain Eukaryota; kingdom Metazoa; phylum Chordata; class Aves; order Charadriiformes; family Scolopacidae; genus Arenaria; species Arenaria interpres. The sequence goes on along the minus strand of VXAK01011810.1, from coordinate 24,004 downwards.
CCAGGCTGGATGGGGCTTCGAGCAGCCTGCTCTAGTGGGAGATGTCCCTGCCCGTGGCAGGGGGATTGGAACTTGATGACCTTTAAGGTTTCTTCCAACCTGAACCATTCTATAATTCTAATACAGAAAATGGCTTCATTTTTCACTATTGCAGGGAAAACAAAAAAACAAAAACAAAAAAAAAAAACAAAAACAAAAACCAACCAAACAAAAAACCAACCAAAAAAAAACCAAACCAAAAAAGAAAGTAGCATTAATAAAAAAAATCAGGTAAGTTTAAAAACTCACTTAAATTTTCAAACTGATGAAGTAACTACTGGCAAGCCTTTATGATAGCAAAAAAGCCAGACAAGAATATTATCACAGACTTTAGAGTTTATGTAAATTTTTACTATGAATATTGAAAAATAATTTATGATATTCTGTGTATTAAATCAACAGGAAATAGTATATCAAGTAAGTTTTTGACAGCTAGCATGCACTATGCTTCTGTGTCCTTGAAAGAGCACAATTAAAATTTTCATTATTTTATTATTCCATTTTTCTGCTCATGCGTCTGAATTATGGCTATTTGAACATTGCATTCATGCTGAAATCTTTCCAGTTTACAGTAATAAAAAAATTAATAACAACCACTTGAGTAATTCTAAATGAGAAAGGAACAAGACACAGTTACTACTTTTGTTGACTTTTCACTTTGGTGAGTAGTCTAATTCATCGACCAATATGTTATATTGAAAAGGTTTTAAAGTTTCTGGAGGAAACCTCTAAACTTCTGGAAGATCCTACCTATAAATACACTGAACCCTAGAATCTCACTTGTAGGAAAAAGTGTTGAACAAAATGCTACACCTGGCTCAATTTGGTTTAAAATTCAAACATCGTTTGTTCAAATTTTCTTCTCAACACAGGAAAAGAGAAGATAAATAAATAATGGGAGATTCAGTTCAGAGGAAGGTCTCTTCTTTCTTTTGAGGATGTGCAGTAGGGTGTTGGATTTTATATACAGCTACTTTCTTTGGAGTTCTTTCTTTAAAGAAAAGCAAACCCTAATAAATGGGAAAACCAACCTGTCATCAGGCAGTGAATCCCAAAGAAGAGACCATAGGCTTATGTAGACAACCTCTGCTTTGACAGTGAGAAGATCAATGTGAAAACTGCCGAAAACTACAGGGTACAGTCCTATATCTTATTTTATTAACTACGTAAAAGTGGCAAGGAAAGAGATGAGGAAGTAAACTTTGGCTGAGAACATCTGTGAATAATTTTTAGCCTACTCA
>VXAK01011810.1:10732-22361 GCA_013399435.1 Arenaria interpres | reverse complement strand
AAAATACCTCTGTTCTGTAATTCTCTTCTAATTCACATTATTTTCTGGTTTGAGTTTGAACATTTTCATTAGAGTAATGAGCACCAACATTCCACGTGGACTTAGCTTTCCTTTTCTATGTAAAATCAGTTAAAATTTTAAAAGAGTGCACATACATCCCTTGACTCAACTAAGCTCCTGCCAGAGTGGTAGAATTAACTCTGAAAATAGTTATTAACCTGTTCTTATACTTGTCTATACATACATATGTATGCACATATATATTTATTTTATATATGTGTGTATTTATATATATACCCCCACATGAGTACACATAGCTCCAGCTTTTGTTCTTTTAGTTATTGGTTCTGAAAATATTCAGATAACTTTGTGAAGTTTTAGTTCATTATACACATCAGTTCCAGCTTTACAAGTCAGAATAACATACGATATAGATCCCTGTTTCTTAATGTTGTGTTTGCAAATCCACAATAGAGTACATAGAGGTGAGAGGGAATTTGCTTTTCTTCTTGTTGCTGTTTCTAAAGGAAGCACATAGGTGTCCCATATCCCTCTTGCATTCCTATGAAAAGATACAGAAAACACATTTGACTCTGACTTCCCTGTTTTATTTATTACTCTGGAAATGCCTGAATAAGGATCCAAAGTATTTTTACCTTTATCTGACTCAGGCTCTGCCATTATGTTTTAGGATTTATTTCATAAATTTATTTTTTTTTCTTTACTTTAGAGATCAAAACTGTCTCTTTGTAAATCCTTTGTTTACAGGCACTAGGCTACCTGATCATGACTACTATAGAAAGCTCTACACTTGCACAGGTTTTGCCCTGCCTGGTCTGAAGTTCACATGCCCTTGATAAAACAACATAAATCCTTTTCTGTCTTGAGACAGGTCATACCAGGCACTGAATGAGGAACTCTTGTTATCTTCCGTTGTGGAGATAGCTGCTTTCTAAATAGGAAAAGATATTTGTTTCTAAGTATTTGAACCTGGAATTGGTGCTATATAGGAAAGCATTCTATAAATGAAGAACAAAGCAAGAAATATTTGGTAAAATGGACTAAAATGCAGGTGAGACAACAGCATACTGTTTCGAAAGAGGACTTTTCAGGCGGGGAGAAGGTTATAATTTGGGTTCCTCAAGATCAAACTTGAAATTAATCCTTACTTATTTTCCTTAAAAGCCTCCATTAAAAGAATTATTACTGGTTATGTTAGTTGATAAAATAAAGTTCAAAGGCACTGTTAATGCAGAGAAGGATTGAAGTATCAAATAGAAAGAATCTGAGTGGAAAAAATGGGATGAAATACAATAGTACAAAGAATAAAGTCTTGTACTTATAAAATGAAGGAGAGGGAAAAAAGAAGCTAAATGTATGGATGAGTCACAGGATAACAATAAGCCTGCAGCATGGAATAGTCAAGACAAAGCCAAATGCATCCTTTGTAACAGGTGATCATTTCTAGTACATGTAAAGCATATTCATTCTGTTTCAATTAGCACTGTAGAATCAAAGGACTGTGGCCACTTACTGCATCCAGAGTCTACTGCTAGCAGTTATGTTCGTTGTTCTTTTTTGACCAAAACAGATTTGCTTATCAGATGTCTGAGAACTTTACTCTTCTACCCCCACTTCCTGAGAGCCTGCCCTGACCTTGCAGCAGCATGGTCAGTGAATCCCACCCCTTCTCACCAGGGACACTTATCTGCTGGCTCCTTGGCTTTCGCAGCCAAGGGCTTCTTGCTCAACATAGTCTAAGTCCAGGCTAGAAAAACAGTTCTAGACAGACATATTTCTGCTGAAATTGCAGTGTTTTCTATCTACAGATAGACATGGATGGTTTGAGGCAGTTAAGGATTTGGAGTTCTTTTGCTACTGCTAGACTCAACACAGGGTTGCCCTGCATCTTTGACTTCATCTTCCTGAAAGTCAGGGACCACTTCACCAGCACAAATATAACACCTTTGAATTTTTTCAGGAATTTCCCAAAGACTGTCAGGCAATAGTGTGAAACTATCAGAAGGAAATTTTTTTTTTTTTTGCTGCAAGAGTGGTCAAACAGTGAAACAGGTTGCACAGAGAGATAATGGGGTCTCCATACCTGGAGATATTAAAAATCCAACCTGACATGGCTAGAGCTACTACAGCAACCTGCTCTAGCTGACCCTGCAATCATTGTTTGATAAACATCTATGGAACCTGCATTCATGTAGGAGAATAAATGGTCTCTGGTGTTCTGAAATCAGGACAAAATCAAAAATATAAACCCTGACTTTCATTAATCTTCTGATGGTGAAGTTGAAACAGATTCTTTATTAGTTTTGGATTACTATTCAGAAATTAGCTCTTCATAGAATACACGTGAAACTTAAAGACAGCTTTATACAGTCATTAAATTGGAGCTTTCATTTCAATGTAATTGTGTATTTTAAAAGATATTTTTTGTAGCATAAGAAGAACCAATTACATAATGTAGTGCACTCTCCTTAATGACACAACTTTATTGGAATTTAAATTAATCACCATAATTGCATGGTGTGCACTTTATTAATATTATAGTATGCTGCATTAAATTGCTATAATTTTAGTAGACAATTCAGTTCATGGTCCCTTTATCAGAAATTCAGGTATAGGTCATAAGATTAAAAAGATGTTTGAAAAGCAAAGACTGATTTTGAACTATCTGTTTATAGTTTTATAAAAAAACAGGAACCTCTCCCTCTCCTCTCTCACATAACTGAATGATTGCTACATTTTTACACTTATTTCAGAGACAGTGCCATTCGAAATTTAGAAATTAAATCTATTCGATGCATGATGTTCAGCTATTATTCACAAAAGATGAACTCCACCAAATGCGTTCACAAGGAATATATTCCTTTTTCTTTCAAGGAAAATTGGAACCCAAGGGCATGAACACCATGTGAATAGGACTCAGCCTTTCATCTCTCTCTCTCTCCAGATGTATATGCTGTCCATGCATGGTGCTCCAGCAGATCTGCACAAGAGTTTATGTGCCACTTCTTTATAGAAAGAGATGAGAGCTGTAGAGAACTTCTCCCTTGAAAGAATGGCATCATGAACCATCATCGTTGCTTTTAAACACTCAATATAATCCTCACCAGAATCTTCTGACTCATCCTTGGAAGGTTACCTACATTGTCAGTGTACTTCAGTCTAATTTATTATATAATTACATTCTCACACATAAAGTATACCTTTGTTTAGTAGTGGCTTAGCAGTGGTGTGGACTCTGTAGAGGGAATACCTGTGATATCATGGAAATATTAATTTTACTTAAGTAATACACGCCACTGTTACCCATTGTCTGTTCAAGATCATCAATATTAACTGTAAAAGAGTGTCCCCCGTTGCTTTCTGTAATGTTACTTACTTTTTCTAAGGAATAAAAATATGAACAGTGACTAACTGTTCATTAACAGAAAACCACTACAAAAACCCTCTCACATTAGTGAGGTAACAAACATACCCTTTGTTTTTTTCATTATTCCTATGTATCTACTTACATTTTTAAAATGCATTTTAGGTAAAGGCTGCTCAGAAGTGTTTCAAAGCAAGTAAGCTATTAATCCTCACCATTTTGCATAGAATACCTAAACAAAAGACAAAACAGAAGAATATGAGGTTTTTGACTTCACGTTATTACATTGTTAACTACTTCTGTAAATCAAAACTAACATATCTATGTCCAGTATCTAAAATGAAAACTACACCTGAGTATATGCTTTCCCCAAAGTTCATCTAGCAAAATTCAGTGTTATAGGAAGACAGTTTATAGTGCATAAAAATAGACCTATACTGGAAGAAAGAATTTTTAAAAATGTAAAAATGGCATGTATAATTGGCTGTTTCAAAATAAATGAATCAAATCTTACACTTTTTAAAAGTAGAAGAAATGAAAAACCAATGATAAACTTGACATAAAAATGAAGATATATTTCCATAGATAATTGAAAAATACCTTGGGATTCTCCTTGAGTTTAAAAAGCAATGAAAAAAAAAAGAATAACTTTATATGCAGTGCTTTCAGCTGTGAGACACCAAGATGGGAGGACTGAAATTGACAGATCTCACAGATACTATTTTATGAAAGAAAAAAGGTTCTTTTTCTTTTCAAGTTCTGAGTCATTCAGTGCAATCTAGAAGAAAAATCAGTGTTCTTAAAAACATGTTCCAGAAAATGTTGACATACTGTTGTTATTTCCCATCAAGCTTCAGATTAATTATGTCAAAAATTTATTTATACCCTATTACTTAAAATTAATGATGTCTTTATAGAATAAAATTCAAGGTGCAAACCCTGTCTATAATATAGTTGGTGAAGATGAATCTGGTGGCTGAATTCATGTGACCTTCTTGTTAGTATTTTATTTTCACATGTAGTTATTTACTCCAGGCATGTTAAAAAGAATACAACACATCATGCTGGCAAAGGTTGAAGCCTCATTTCTTCTCCTGCATTTCCTTGGAAATCAAGAACTTAGTAAGAAAAGATTAATTTGACCAAACCCTCAGCAACTGCTGCCCTGATGTGAGTATAAATGCTTGTCATAAGGCATAATATTGTGTTCAAAACATTGGCCTGAGATGCCTGGGGCTCTGGTAAAGACCTGTCTTTGGCCTGAAGTTAGTCAAAATCTCCGTTTAAACTATTTAGTGAAAATGGTTGGGGTTTTTTACACTACATAGTGAAAATGATTTTTTTTTACAAACCTCAAAAACCTTGAGCAAGTAGTTTGTAACCCTTTAAAGCAAATAATTTTCATGGAATTCAGTACACTTTAGGCCACACTGGGGACCTTACAGTGCTCTGGCCTTGGAATAGTGTAAGACTCTCGCAAGGGTGAAGGTAAGAGAAGAAAGAACAAGTTCCCTGAAATGGGATCCAGGTAGGGTGACCTGTCAACTCTGAAAGGAACTATATTTTAGGTTTTTGAATTTAAGGGGCATCTACACTTTTCAAATAACAACTCTCCAGTTTGTTTTGGGGTCCTTATTCCATGACAGTCTGCACTGAATAAATGTTAGTCCACTCCTTTCCCACCTGACCACTTTCAAAGTTTGAAGTGAAATCAGAACCAGCACAATTTTTCCTCCATCAGCTGAGCAGATAAATTTAGAACAGTATTAATTAGTTAGCAGATTCTACTCTGCTATTCATATAACATTGTTGTGGGATAGCTCCAGTAGGCAGCTAGGATGACTCAGCGGCTTGCTTACTTCCTCCAGTTGGGATGGGAAAGAGAATCAGAAGAGTAAAAGTGAGCAAACTCATGGGTTGAGATAAAGACAGTTTAATAAGTAAAGTAAAAGCCACACACACAAGAAAAACAAAACAAGGAATCCAGACTGCTTCCCATTGGCAGGCAGGTGCTCAGCCATCTCCAGGAAAGCAGGGCTCCATCACATGTAATGGTTACTTCGGATGACAAAAAAACATGACCCTTGATGTCCCCCCCTTACTTCTTCCTCCAACTTTATACGCTGAGCATGACGCCATATGGTATAGAATATCCCTTTGGTCAGTTGGGGTCAGCTGTCCCGGCCCTGTCTCCTCCCAACTTTTTTGTGCACTCCCAGCCTACTTGCTGGTGGGGTGGTGTAAGAAGCAGAAAAGACCTTGACTGCTTAGCAACAACCAAAACCACCAGTGCACTATCAACATTATTTTCATCTCAAATCCAAAACATAGCCCCACACCAACTGCTAGCAAGAAAGTTAACTCTATCCCAGCTGAAACCATGACAAACATAGATGTGATCCAGGTCCTTCCTGATGCAATGGACATTGATTCTAGCTAATGAACAAAAAGAGAGTGATTGCTTCTAAAATTGAATGTCTTTTTCTAAGCCAATATCATTATAATGTGGTTATGCCAGATAATTTCTGTTAACAAGAACTACTGGAAAGTTTAATCTTTCACTGTGTGACAGTAGTTGCAAATGCCATATGTTTTGTGGAAGAAAGTTGAGAAAGTGCATACTGTGTTTCCTTCCCAATTCCTGTTGCACCTTCCCTAATTTTACTAAAAAGTTGTATTGGAGCCCTGAAGGTAGAAAGCTTCTGTTTGGTTGTATTTTTGGTTTGTTTGTTTTTATTGAACAATACTTAGCATACACAAAGTATTCCGCTAGCTAAAATAAAAGTGTGGTGAAGGACAACACTTTATTATTATTGGAAAGAGAAACTAGGCTGGATCATCTGCTTACAGCAGATGTCGTCCCTACCTGAATCATTTATCTTGCAGGAAACACTCAACAAGGGTCTTGTACAGTTTTTATCCCAGTATAGGGTGAGCTGAAGATACTATTCTAAGAGGACACTGAAATTACAGTACAGAGAATGGTAGGCTCAAATAAGAACAGCTTTAAGCACCTTAAAGCTTGTGTTTCTTTTTGAATTTTGAGTAGTAAAATAATTTTCAATTTTAAATAATCACCACAACATTTAATACATTCAAAACACTTTAGTCATTTTCTCAAAGCCTTTAAAATGGCTACATTAAAAGTTGAACATAAAACCTTCAACAGGAAGACTGCATGCTAGAAAATGGACCTCAGCGTTATTTTTGTAGTCTATGATATCCCCAAAAGATCACATTTACTGAAAAAGAAATTTATATTGGTTTTGAATATGAGGTTGCTGATATATCAAGGCATCCTGCTGTTAGTATTTTATACTGAAATGTCTTTCAAACTGTATCCAATGTTAGCAAATTTATTTTTCTGCACATTCTAAACTTTAGAAAATGAATCCCAACAGTTTGTCAAAGACTAAGTACATCCTGTAATTTTTTTTACAGTAGGAATCTGTATGTCAGACTGGCCTGCCTGATTCTGATCCATATTTACTTTTTACGGTATGACAATAACCTGGCAAAATTAGTTTGATTGGCATTTTAGCAAAATTGCTGAATTTACCTTATATTCTTTTATATGTGTTTTGATACAATAGACAACCTAGTCATTTCGAGAGGCATTTCAGTCTGTCTTGAACTAAAACTAGCTGAACAGCATTTTTGGCACTCAATGTACCTTCTCACAATTACAAGTATATTAGAAGTAGAATTAAGAAAGTACAAACAATAGCAGTGGCATGTTGATTATCGTGGTTATAGTCTTCTAAGGGGAGACAAATACAGAGAGATCGTTTTGCCAGATTAAGACCATCTCTTAAAAATAAATACACAAATAGTTTTAGTGATAGTAACAACAACAACAAAAATAATAATAAAAAACAAAATACACACCACCCCCCAAACCCTAGACTCCAGTTTTGTAGTAGAAGGGGATGTAGGAATTCCGATCTGGAGATTCTGGTGGTGTCCTTTCAAAATGTAATCCTAAAGAGCATGAATTATCTTTTCAATATTGCTTTTAATATAGACATTAGAAAAGGACAGACTTTTCAAGTAGGCATAAATCTTTTTATATGCATTCTTTTATTCAATAATGAGTGTGCTTTTATTTGTTCTTTGATTAAATGCAATCAACTCAGTGTCAGCACTTGGATTAAAAATATCCCATGAACTCTACCCTGATATGTAGAGATAATCAAGCTTGGGGACCTCAGCTTTCATTCTATAAGCTAATTAGAGTAGAATTAATATAATATTTCCTGAAGGCCTTTAGTTTATGAAAGAGTACGTCCACAGAAGAATTCAGGTACCGAAATTTCGAGTCATTATGTTCAAGATTCCTGCTTTGCTACCAAATACCTCTGGACCGTGAACTACAGTCTTTATGGTTTAATGTTAAAATTTCTAAGATGTTAGAAAATCCACTTCTGGCCAGATAAGGTAAAACTGACAGAAAAGAAAGTCCATGCTCCCACAAATCCTTATGAGGCTAGGAACTCAATACCAAGATAACCTCTGAATCCATTGAGAACCATAAATTTGATGTCCCTTTTTCTGTCTGCTGATCAGATAGGGATTCTCAGAACTGTCTGCTGGAGTAGTCACACAAAAATCTGGTTTCCTTATCCTCTGTTGGTATCTGCAATGTATTGAGCTCCCCTTAGTCAGACCCACCAGCTCAGCTCAGCATCTACACACAGAATGACAGCTCTAGTCACTGACTGGTAGCTTCATTCAGTTTTCTATAATATCTTTCAGGGTGTGGGCTGGTAGGATTTCAAGAGCAGTTCCTTGGATGAGTGTCAATCTGGGTCTTTTAACTTTTGAAGTATTGTCGTTCTTCCAGTGGGGATAGAGTTAACCTTTTTACTAGCAGCTAGTATAGTGCTTTGGTTTAGATTTGAGATAAGAAATACTTTTGATAGTGCACTGGTGTTTTCAGATGTTCCTAGGCAGCCAAGGATTTTTCTGTTCCTCATACCACCCTGCCAACAAACCGTCTGGGAGTGCACAAGAAATTTGAAGGGGAGACAGCCAGGACAGCTGACCCCAACTGACAAAGGTATAGTCCATGCCATAAGATATCATGCTCGGCATATAAAGCTGGGGAAAGAAGAATGAAGGGGAGGACATTTGGAATGATGGCGTTTGTCTTCCCAAGTAACCATTGCATGTGATGGAGCCCTGCTTTTCTGGAGATGGCTGAACCTCTGGCTGGTGATGGAAAGCAGTGAATGAATTCCTTGTTTTGTTTCGCTTGCATGCATAGCCTTTGCGCCACCTATTAAGTTGTATTTATTTCAACCCATGAGTTTTTTCTCACTTTATTCTTCTGATTGTCTCTCCCATCCAAACTGGGGGGAGTGAGCGAGTTGCTATGTGGTCTTACCTGCCAACTGGAATTGAACTGTGAAAAGTACAAATGCTATCTTTAAATCGTAACACATCTCCCTGCATAAATTTCCCTTTTATAATTGAATGGCAGGTGCCAAATGATCTGGTAACATCATATAGGCAGCTGAGTGATGCTAGAAATAGCTACTAAAGGAGAAAATAGCATAAGGATGAGAAGAAAGATGAGAATTAGTCTCTCAAATGGAAACTGTGCTTTTAAATTAGATATGTGGTAGAGGATGACAGAATAGTGATAGAAGCAGCAATCCTTGCTTGCGCTCCTCTGGACTTCAAAGGGAGCTTTTCCCATGTGAGAACCGCAGGATCAGACGTCCTATCTGTACTTGTTTCTTTCAGCATCTGCCTCTTACGTGTGTTGTCAGGAGAGCTTTTCTCACCATATGGGACTTGTGAAACATCTTTAAAGCCCTTGGTAATGTTCAGTCCATTGCCTACTTGGTTGGGCATTCCTTACACCTTTATAAAAAGTGCCACCACAGAGCAAAGTTTAATTTGCACTTTAATGTGGGAAAAAGAAGTCTTGCTTTTATAGAACAGGTTTTTACAGCAGTTGCATCTTACTGCCGCCTTTAAAAAAGTAAAAGCCCCATGGTTCATGCCGCCTCAACAGAACTAGAGCATGTCCTTTTCCCTTATTACTGTTAGACTGGGGATCTTCCTTTTCCAAACCTCACTCAACAGCCTGAAGCTGAAATGCTCTTCTTTTGAAAGCTTGCAAAACTTTCTCCCTTTCAGGTCATGGAATGCAGAATGACTTTTGGACTGCTGTTTCACACTGGAGAACTGGAGAAAATTAACCATTTTCCCTTTAGGTCTAGGTGTCTGGGGAAAGATGAATGAGCTGCCATTATTAAATATTCATAAAGGAGATAAATGTTGCTGTATAAAAATGTATCTTATGCCACTCTATAATGAGATCCTGATTACATGTATGTCCTCTAGTTATCCTAAATTTTTGTTTAGATTTTGTGCTGATGCAAAGCCTGACACAGAGGCCTTTGCTGTATGTTTTCTACTGCTGCATTAACAGTGGAGAAGAGGGTTGCTGAGTTCTGGAGAAAGTTAATGTAAATGTTATCTGTAAGGATCACTTGCCCATCAATGATTTTTTTCAACAGCACTTAATTTCTATGTGATATGAAGGACACACATGGTAAGACCAGCATTCACAAACTCATCTTTGAGTCCTACATACAATACGGTACACATGCTCACTACTGTTGACAAGGTCCAGTGCAGAATTTATATGTCTGGATTGGTAATCAGTCAAAACATATTCACTACCTCATTTTGGACTCAAGGTCTTGGCTAACATTCTTGTTCAACTGAAGCTTTATTCATAGTTTATGAATTCTGTGCAGACTGTGCAGAATAACATTGACTATCACAAATTCCAGAGCAGGAAGAGCAGTGACTCCCTGAGCCTGTTTGAAAACAATATATTCTAACTACTGACATTATTTTTAGGTGTATATAGTAATATATACATATGGTGAGAAAGTTCATATACAGTTTTCTGCACTAATCCAAACATGCATAACCATCCATTAAACCACCCTTCTCCCTTTTGCATCTTGTAATTCTGGAAAGTGGATAGAAAATGAAAAGTTTGTTTATTCTTCTATTCCTCTTGAAGAGTCCCTGTGTGCATGTAACTAGGTTATCTACAGGTGTTGTGTTACCAGCTCAGGTTTAGCTTAATGGAAGGGAGGAATCTTGATAAGTGTGAGGAATAGCTCCAGTAAAACATGTTCTGATAGCTTTAGGCTCTTCTGAATGAGCAGGAAGAATCTTTATGCAATAATAAATATTTTAATTCTGTTGCTGGTGGTAGTTTAGGGCATAGAGTTAATTGCAGCAGATATGGCAAATATTTTAACACTCTGTTAACTGCAATTGTTCCCTTGCTATAATGCATGGTTTCTTTTAAAGGATAACATTGGTGACTGTCTAATACACCTATTTTGTGAATATCTGTAAATAGAGTTATATTTATATAACTACTTTTTTTAATCACCAGACTTTTCTTGCAGACTAGAGCACCTAAATTTTTACAATAACCTTTTCTTTCCATTTATCCTCTGGCAATCTACTGATCTAGTTTACATATTCCCTCTGCCTTGAGTAATTTGAGAAACTGAGGGTGAAATTCATGACAGAAGACTCAAAAGAAATCATTTTGGTTAAACCTCTAGGTGGCCATCAAAAAATCTTGTTTCAAATGCCCTTCTGCTGTGCAAAAATGAACAGAACTTCATTGTGACATTCAGCTTTGATCAAATGTCATATCTGGGATTCCTTCTGCACAGCAGTGTTTTTATAATAAGAGCTATCATAATACTGCAGCTAACACTTTAAACTAGCATTAAATGAAAGTCTGTGAGCTGGATGAATTTCACAATGGATAGTGTATCTTGATATACTCTGGAAGTGGGAAATTTTAAGCTAGCAGTACTTTCTTAAACAGTGTTTTGGCACCATCTAGGTATTTGTTCATTCTGACATAGACTTCCTCTATGGTGTTGTGCAAGACACTTAAGATCTCCTCATTTTTCTCTAGATTTGTTTATCTTTAAAAAAGAGATAACGATATTTTTCCCTCAAAGAGAATGAAGTTCAGCTAAATCAGGATTATTTTTGTAAAACTTCAGAATCTGTGACTTTGACAACAGGATACAAACTTGTCTGTGATTTTGGAGTTCTGTTAGATAAAAGCATGATATATTTTACTTCTCTCTTGTGTCTTTGTTAAATTATATAGTCTTGTTCATATTAATCACTCTTGCCCTGCTTCAAAAGGGAAGGGAAGAAGGGAAGGGAAGGGAAGGGAAG
>VXAK01011810.1:0-10658 GCA_013399435.1 Arenaria interpres | reverse complement strand
GGGAAGGGAAGGGAAGGGAAGGGAAGGGAAGGGAAGGGAAGGGAAGGGAAGGGACGGGGGAAGATTCTAGTCTTTAAACTTAGGTTAGAAAGGTAAATTGAAAAGGCTTTCCTGTTCAATATCAGCTCTGCTCTTTTGATCTGTAGTCATCTTTATCTTGTTTGCATCAAATTCAAAACCAGATATGAGGATCTGTATTTCTTTCACTTATCAATCCTGCAAAAGTTATTTTCAAATACTTTATGTGATGCATATATGTATCCTGATGGGACTAATTATAGGCATAAGGTTTGTTGCCTATATCAGAATTTGCAGGAGTAGGGATTCCTATTTTTTCTTTAAGGTCCGTAATAAATTACTGAAAAAACCTGCAAAGAGGTTCCTGAATTATAAGTGGGCTGTTTTTTTTTTAAAACTCAAGATACTTCTGTTTGAAAAAGGAAAATAAAAAATTATTGTTCTATTTCTGCTAACTAGCAACCCCTCAAACAGAAAGCAAATATGTTCAAAGGGCAGGATACCTGCAGTGTGCTTCCATTCTCCAACGCCTTATAAAAAGCACCATATCTGTCTTTCAGAGTTCAGATATTTCATTCTGAATGAACCAGCAGTGGAGGGGAAGGGAAGGAACTGTTCTGCATATGCTTATTTCTGCTGATGGACTTCGGGAATTAAACACAGATGAGGCTTATTGACAACCTTTACTTTTGGATAACAGGAAAAACCACTTGCTGAAAGCAAATGTGAAGGGAAAATGTTGGGTTTAGTGTGAAGTGTCAGGGCCCAAAAGCCAGTTGATTTCATGATGCTGTGGCATTTATGTCAGAATCCATAAAAACATAGATTCTAGGAATACTTTCCAGTCCAAAAGAAATGTGGTTTTAAATTATTTTTCTTATATCTTTTACTTATTTTCCTTAAATAACAGTCAATTACAAATTTCTGCAACTAGATGGTCATGTTGCTTCCTTTCAAAAGAGGAGAAAAAAAAAAACTATCAAGGAAACTGCATGAAGCATGTAATAGTGGTAGTTGAGCTTATGAAGCAAGCAATGACAGCATGTCATCAGGAGTGGTTCCCGAAGAGCATGATTGCATATGAGTGGGTTTTTTTGCCAGAAAGGTTTAAGACTTCTTTGAGGGAAGATATGCCTGCAGGTTTCTTGGGTTTGATAAGCCCATGTGCCCCTATCCTCTTTCCAAAGCTTCTTATATTTCTTTCATGTTACCATTTAGTCAGCTAAGTACTTTATTTCCCTCTTTTCTCATATCTCTTTCCCCTTTCTCCACCTATTTCCCACTCACTCTGCTAAATCATCTGGTTAAAATGAATCTTTATAAAACCCATTGAGATGCCATTATGTTCATATCTGATTTATTTTTTATGAAATAGACTTTTCTCTTCCCTGGTGCTACTCAATCTATATAAACTGGCTATTTTAGTCAATGAAAGTTTTTATGACTCCAGCAAATCAGACTAAAGAAGAAAGTAACATATTTGTGAGGTGCACCATGCAACGTTATGAGATGCTTCCCTTAGGCTCCCAAGTGCAAAGCAGCCCAGGAGAGCTATCATTTTTGATTAATATAGTCATATTTAAAGTGAAATCCGAAGATGAGAAAAATGATAGGGCATCAGATTAAAGGCTTTTCTTATGTAGGTTGAACATGATTTCTGTCAAAGGGCTGAATTCGCCTTTCACTGGAAGGCTTTTTAAACCTGTGACTGGCAGAGCTGACTTCACAATTAATAAATATCATACCTGTGTGCATATGCGGTTTCCTATAATAGTGTCGGTTCCAATGAAATCTTTAGAATTCCTGTTTGGTGTAAGTGAATACAGTGGGAAGTTCCATGTCATGTTTCTGATGGCAATATCAATGAAGTACAATGCCTTCAGAATGCACATTTTGAACACTTATTATGGTACTTTAGCCAAAGGAATTGCAGTATGCAAACTGACATGGAAAAACTATGAAGCTTCTGAATGGTCTGGCGTGTCATAAAACCCAGTAACAACTACTGCCACCAAAGGAGCCATTCATTACTAGCACTAGAAGTTTGGGTGAGAACTGCAGATCATGGAACTTTGGAGAGTATGTAAGTGTTTGCAAAACCAGTGTCTTAGTGCTGTAAAGATGCCCATGAGAGGAAAAAATGTTTACCAGCATGGATGCTGATTAATTTTTCTACCAAGGATGCTGAAGTAATAGGATATTTACCTGCAACAGACTTGACAGACCCGAGATACTCCTTGCTTCCTGATCAAGCCCCTGTACATAGAAATGAAAGCCAGGGCTGGAGGCAGGCCACAAGAGGAGCTGTGTGATTCAGGCTTCCACACCACATCAGGCACTGCTACACTTCCTGCCTCTCCTCACACAATTCGTAAATTCCTCTTTGCTTAAGCAGATCCTTAATTTTAAAGCAGTTTGTTAAATCAGTGCCCAGAATATTTAAATTTCCCAGATTTACAAATTTCACAGTATTATTTTTGATACTTTAAAAAAAAAATATTCATAAAGGGTCAAATATCACACAGTTATAAGGGATTGTTTACTTTAGAAATTTTTTTAATCCTTTTTCAGAAAGACTACTATATATATATATTTAGTTCCCTTAAGAAGAAATAAGTTATTAAACAGATATATAATGCTTCCCTTTTTGTTTCCCATGCGGTTAATCATGCATTTGGCATGCCAAGATTAATTCAAATGTTTTATTGAACCTTATTAAGCCAACTTAAGGAGAAAGCAATGGCAGCTTGTGGTTTTAGCAGTTCTTCCAAAGAGATGCTGATTTGGAAATTACGAAGATCTTCATGTGTATTAAACCTGCTGCTAGAATCCCTCCAGAGCTGCCTAAAATGAATTAACAGTAGCTTCTGATGATCTGAAAATGTAAACAGTTTAAATTTTGTCATCTGGTTATTGACAGTTCATATGCTTTTAGATTTCCTGGAGTCATCCATTTATTTGCTTCTTTCAGTTCTTCACAACATGCTTTCGGGATGCAGAGATGCTTTTATGTTTGGGAAACTGTGAAGTAAAGGATCTTAAAATTGCCCTGTACTGGGAAGAGTGGAGCCGCTGCCTGGCGGTACTGGGCTGCTGTAGAGTTGAGTCTCCCATACACCCAAGGATCTTCTTGCTGAGACAGATGTGCTTCTTGCTGATGGCTGTGAAATCAAGTTTTGCCTGCACAGCTTTGAATCTAGTAAAAATCATCTGAGGCTCAGTAAACCTAAGTCTAGGAGCCTGCAATGCTTAATCTCACTTTTGAAACACTGTCTTACAATATGTTTGAAATGAAACAAGAGACAAACATCCCATGAGAACTGCCGTATAGGGTCAGACTCAATGTCTACCTCTAACCATGGTTATTGCAGAAGCCTGTGAAAGTACAAAATAAGTGTTGATGTAATTTTTCTTGGAAACCCAGAAATTTTTTCTGAAACTTCAATAATTAGTAATTCAGGCACTTCTGAAAACACTGGAGTATCCTTTTATATTCAACAGCCTTCATTAGGTTATTTTGTCTTCCACCAACTTGCTCGGTTATTTGTCAATCTCTAGAAACTTTAAGGATCCTGAACACCTTCTGACAAGGAATTCAATAACTTAATTGTACACGGTATGAAAAAGAGACTGGTTTTGTTTGTTTCAAACTTGTCATCTCCTGGTGTCTCTTGATGTTCCTTGCTTCTTTTATTGTAAAGGCAGTCTATAATGATTCCCCACTCGTCAGAATATCAAGTGCATAGATTTCAAGTAATAATTTGAAAATGCAAATCATCTGTGTGATAGTTGTGATTGAGCTTGATCGTGAACTCTTTCAATGCAGGTATTCATTCTTTGGTTGGGTGACTTACTATAAACCTATAAATGTCAACTGCAGATACTCTGAAAATAATCGATTACATGTATTATTAAATATTTTCAAATACAAATTAGATTAGTTGATAATGTTCACAATATTTTATTTGGTGAACATGATTCATCCAGATCAACACACTCCATTTTGTCATTATCTTTGATATATGCATGCTTTATTAATGATAAATTAATGAAGCCAAGACCTAAATCCTGGCTTTACTGTTCATTCATTTTTTTCTAGCCTTTTCGTGTTAGATTACCAGAATATTCTCTTATAGATACAGAGCAAATCAGACAAGTAAATCTCTGAAAAAGAAGGGAAGAAAAATGAATGGGAAAAAAGTTAGCGAGATGTGATGGTGTCATTTTGAAATTCAAAGTATTAAAACTAGCTCACCAGAAAATACTCTAAAATTTCATTGCAGGATGATTGCTTAAATGATGGGGAGAGAGAAATTGAATCTTATGAATCTCACAGTTCTGTCATTATTTGTGGTCAGGTCATCAGATTTGTATACATTGTGTTGTTTTTTCTTATATTTAGTCTTTGGGCAGCAACTTGTTTCCTATTCAATCCTACCAGAGCAAGAAATGCTCATGAGAGATTTGTAGAATTCAACATAGGTAGTATCAGGATTGGAACCATAGACCAATAACATGCAAAACAACTTAAATTATGCATGATAAACTAATATTTAGAATAATTTCTCAATTACTTTATTGAACATGAGGTTTTTTATAAGTCCAGATGTCATTTGTAGGAAGCAGGTGCTCTTAAAAACTATGGATATGATATCCTTTTAAAAATACTCCTTTAAAACAAAATCAGGTTTCTTCTATAACTATAAACCACAGTTAAGCAAATATATAAAGCAAGTTGGTTGACATTCTCCCTTGTCTAGCATTAACACCAAACTTTATTGCATTCTTTCTTTCCTGTGTAAAAGCTTGGTGAAATATTGGTGGTTGTAATAACATGCCCCAAAAGTCTGTAAGCCAGAGTTTGCTGATCTGATCTGGGCTATCAGTATCCATGTCCATCCTACAGGACTTGAGAGAGGTTGAACTTTTAATTTTGAATTTGTTTCACTGCAACATTTTAAATCCCTAGATCGGGTACAAGGCTTATATAAATTAATGAATTTAATTAGAATCACAGCTTATAAATGGCCGAACTTTCAAGAAATATGTTCCTACCTTCTATTTTG
Organism: Arenaria interpres; assembly: GCA_013399435.1. Taxonomy (NCBI): domain Eukaryota; kingdom Metazoa; phylum Chordata; class Aves; order Charadriiformes; family Scolopacidae; genus Arenaria; species Arenaria interpres. The sequence goes on along the minus strand of VXAK01011810.1, from coordinate 5,574 downwards.
GGAATTTAACAATACTACTGTGCCCAAGTAGTTGGATGCCCGATGAATGACCACAAAGTCTTTCATATCTCTTTTTGCTATAAAAGTGCATTGGTTTATGTTGTTATTTTAAATATACTTTTCTGGTAGTGAAGATTTCTTTTACAAAAGGTGCATGGTTCTAGTTAGCAATCCTAAGTGAAAAAAAGTGCTCCACCACATCCATCACACATGATCAATCCAGATGGTTAGAGCATATGGCAACAGTGAAGTTGTCACTGCAGCACCTTTGAGTACCCAGTCACGTGTCCAAACGAAGATGTTGCCATCTTTACTGAACTGACCTTTGAGGAAACAAACAGAATTTCCCTTCGGGTGTCATCTGCTTATTTGGCTCACTATATGCCATCAACAAACTGGTTTCAAAGCCAAACATACACCAAGACAGGGCTTCCCCAAGGGGCTTTATTAGATAAATTATTTTAAATGCTTCTGGCTAGGAGAAGTCTGATGAAGGCAGATGGCAAAATGGAGGAGTCACTTTCCAAAGGAAAGGATTTTTTTTTTTTTTTATCTAGCTTTGCTGGAATGCCACTCCGTTTCTGGGAAAGATTTAAGGGCTCTGTCTGCACAGAGAAAAAAAAGGTTCAGAAATGTTGGTGATCTTTCCCAAACCTTTGTAACAATACAGTGTTGTCTGTTTCCAGCAGGAGATATTAGCCATACAGGGCTGCATTAATGTGGGAGTGGGAATATTGCCTCTCTGTTAAGTGTAAGAAGGAAAGCAGAGATTAAGCTCCTTGTATAATACGATGCTTAAGCATGAGTCACTTTAAATGAGTGGGATGCCAGAAGGAAAATTAATGAATGCCAAGTAATTTAATACTAATGTTACTGAAAATGGGTAGTCTAAAGGAGCACAAAAGGTAAGGCAAATTGTAAATCCTCTCTGTAAAGTCAGTTCGGTGGCAGAACTACCAGTGATTTGGCCAAATGCCTGAGGAGCACCGTGCAGGCTAATCACGGTTACTGAGTATGTTTGTGCTACTGCTACTACACCACTGCAGCATGATATTCCTGTCTCTAAAATATTTGCATTATCAATGATAAAATGCAGAGACTTGTTCTGTAGGGTGGCTGATTCTTTGTCCAGCGCCTGAGTCTGATGTGGTACACCACCCATAAACAAAGTGATGATGAGCAGTAACCAAAGAAATCTGAAGGTCTGCCTAAGGAAGGAGCAGACAAACAAGAGGTGAGTTGTTATGTGGTTTTAAGGCTCAATCAGGACTTACGCTACTGAAACAAAACAAGGGGGGAGTTACCAGTTGTGGCTCTTTTTCAGCTCTCAATGTATTCCTGAGAATATGAAAGGCTTCAGACTGGATATCACAGAAGAGAGTTGTTCAGAAAATAGAAAAAATACAGGTTTAAACTTTGGTTGTTTCTTGAAAAGGGAGGGCAGAGCAAAGCTAACTTTATGGTTTGGTGTGCATTACTGGTGCCATCTCACCTTCTGCCTCTGGGCCTGCAGACAAAAACCTTAACTTTGGACTTGTTCCAGAAAATGTATTTTCCACAACTATGTTTTCTTAGAATATAATATTTTTTTGGCATCAAAACAAATTCTTTTGCACACTGTATTTTATTTGGAGGACACTCTATTGTTGGCTGTTGATCAAATTCCTTCTGCCTTTATGATTTCTGTAGTGAGTACACAATTAAAAACTACTCCAAACCATAATGACTGCTACAAATTTTTCTGGGTATCTTGAACTTCATTATCTCTGGCCAAATCTTTTTTTTTTTTTTTTTATATTGAAATGCTATCACAAAAAATGTTGCATAGAAAAGTTTCCTTGGAGAATACATTCAAATTATATTACAGGAGTCATACTGAGATTCGATAAATCTTTTTGGTACCATCACCACTTTACAGTATAGATTTCTTTCTAGTTGGTGAGAATTGATCTAGTTAGCAGTACCAGAGTATGGCAATCTGTAACTTAGAAATAAAAATTTATTTAATTCTGTTTTAAAAATTCAAACTATTTTTGTGAAAGATTTTAGCTGAAATTGAAGCATTACTAAAGTTTTTGGGTTTTGTTCTGTTTTTCAGTTGAAACAGCATTTTAGAGCTGTGTGCCTCAGGAATGTTTCTTGTAAGCTTTGGAACACAAGAAAGAATCATTTCTGCACTCTTTTTTGCTGTAAACACATAATTTCCCTGTCCTGAATTTTGTAGTCTCTTCTAATTGCATGAAAATTATTAGGCTTCCTTTTTTATTTGTCGCCTGGGTATTGCAAAGTAATAATACCAGTCTGCCTGGTTGTGCTGTAACAAGGAGAATTTTGTAGCTGTGTGAGGCAAATCCAAATTAAAATAAAAGCTTGTCAGCTACATAATTATGCACTAATATTTTCTGAGTTTTCTTAAGCCTTGTGCATGCTAAGGAGCCTATTTATCAGGCGATAATGTTGGGCCTGCATTTACAGTTACAGTATTTCAAATCAGTCTGCTTAAGCCCAGGGATTTCAATAGAGCACGCAGATTTTCCTGGAGCCCCTTTTTTATGGTGTGCCAGGCTTGTGATCACATTGAAGATGGCACTGACCTCAGCCCTAACTGTGCTGCATGGTCTGTGAGGGCCAGGCTCTTCAGCCCTGAAGGGGACATCAACCTGTGCTTTATGCACACCGAGAAGTGCTGCTCTGAATCAGAGCCACAAATCTTCAGCATTTAAAAAAAACCATTTCTCTCTGCAGCCACAGAGCTCTCTCTCAAATCAGTCTGTCGGCCTGTGCTGAAGTATCTTTACTGTCATGGGGTAGAAATTGACTTCCTAATTTTAGTGTCAAAAGGGTTGAAACAGGGACATGGTATTTTATTATTTGCTTTGTATTAGGTTCTTTTACTCCATAACTCAAAAGCTTGGAAAGTAACTCTTGTTTAATACAAATCTCAATATCTCAAACACATTCCTCCATCTTGGCTTTATGAATACAATTATTACTTAACAACTGTGGTTGCTAATATTACAGTGTTATTCATAAATAATTTAAAATAATATTTATAACAAAAAAGTGGGCAATTGTCATGTTTTAAGATTTTTGAATTCTGGGGAAAATCAGGCTGATAGAAATTTGTTAATCAGTAGGATTAAAACCCTTTATTTATATACGTGGTAATACCAGGCTGTATAAATACATAGTACCATGACTCTGCCTCTAGTCAAACAGGTTGTAACTAACTGCAGTTATTTTAGCTTTTTACCAAGTTACTGTTCCTAGTCTTACATAAAAGAAGTATTGATTCTTTAACTTGCTGTCTAATGCTTATCACAAGCTACAGTTTTAGTTGTTTTTAGTTTTCCTAGACTATAGCACTTGGGGGTGAAATCTACTGAGCAGAGACTCTGCTTAAGGTTTGAGGGACTTCCAAATAAAGTGCATTCAATGAAGCTACATAATAGGAGGGCATATATATACAAATATATGCATATTAAAAGGGCCAAAATATTCTCTAAATAAGATCTACCATATATATATTAGAGTATTTTAAAATACTACAAGCAAGCAAATGCAGAAAAACCCAACACCCAAACACATTTTGTTGGAGAAATCTGGTGCTTTAGATTTTATTTAGAGCCCTTCTATCACTGGGAGACCACCTATTGCCTTGCTATGCGAATTTGACTGTGATAAATGTCCCTAAGAACTCTCAGCGGCAGTTTGCAGGTTTGGAACCTAAATTACCTGGAGTTTTGGCTTTATTTAGCATATTTCATCCCCTGATTTGTGTGTTTCTGGGCTCTACCCAGGCACCACCACCTCAGTAGGGCTAAACATCCAGCTGCCCATTGTGAAAATGTCTATAGGGAAATGATACTACATCATTCAGTATTTGCACCATAATGTGAACAGTCGGGGACTCATAGGCAGTTCTTAACTCTGAAACATCCTGATATCCAAGGGCTTGAGTTTTTAACAATCATTTTCTGGGTTTATATAACCTGATGTTCATTTTGCCTGCGTTACTTGGGGCTTATACCTGGAAAGGTTCCGACCGCAAAATTTAGCTGTAGTTGGTAGGGTTTGAGACCATTTCAGCAGCTCTAACAAGGTTTTTGCTAGACATGTCATGGGTCATGTCACAGGTTTTGTATAATTCAAAAGTTAGGAGAATGGGTCTGCTGTGTCCGTGGTATGTGATAAAACTAATAATAAATCATTTACCTTCCTGGATAAATAGACTAGAGAAATGACTCTAAAGCACTTATTGCTTTAGCATTCAGGTACTTAGCAGTTGCTAAGCAGCAAAAAGTTCACGTCTTTCTCTCCTGGGCATTTTTTCTCCAAATAATAAAGTAAATTATAGAAGATTGATTTTATTATTTTTAATTGAGTAAGTGTGGTATGGACAAGAGTCATATCTCAGAGATATGCATAGGCATTTCTTCCATTTTGACCAGCTGATACTAAGCTATAAGAAAAACAAGTTCATCTTGTGAATGAAAAGCTCAAATATGTTGTGAATGAAAAATCAGGAAGCTTAATTCTGTGATGGTTAGATTGTTATTACTGTTTGCACTGCAATAGCTCCAAAGGGCACCTGTCTTGCTGTTATTCAAGATACTATATCAATGCCTTGTCCCACTGCACTGGCAAGCTACATTGCAAGGACTAACAAAATGGTCAAAAAAAGCAGATTCCCACTTTCAGAAGAGAGAATAAACCATGGAAACTGGATTTGTCAAGAATCCTTCAGGAATAGAACAAATTTTATAGTGAACTTGGCAGATGCAGCAGGAACAAGGATGTGCTTATTTTATCACCGAGTGCTTTTGCTGAGGTAATTCAGTTACAAAATACAACATTGATAAGCTATAGTAATGTTTTTCTTAGTGGAGCCTTCTACAAAGAAAGATCCATGCAAATGTTGAAGCATGCTTAGTCTGGGCCTGAATGATCAACAAAAGGAAATCCTCCAAAATCCAAATCAGTACCTGGTCCAAGATTTAGGACAAAATGAATATTCCCTGCATTCCCTGCACTTGTTCCAAGTTTCCTTATTTTTTTAGTGTTTTGTTTGCAAAAAAAATAAGATAAGAGTCCTCATATTCTCCATTATCTTTAAATTATGAACATCAGTTAGGAACCATTTCAAGGGAGATAAAATTATGGTCCATGCTGTGATATTAGTGCCTCTCCACTAAGTTCACCAATCTTTATTTTCTATGGGGATCACAGAATGGCAGAGTTTGGAAGGGACCTCTAGAGATCATCTAGTCCAACTGTCTTGCTAAAGCAGGTTCACCCAGAGCAGGTTGCACAGGATCATGTACAAGCAGGTTTCGAATATCTCCAGAGAAGGAGACTCCACTACCTCTCTGGGAAGCCTGATCCAGTGCTCTATCACCCTCAAAGTAAAGAAGTTTTTCCTCATGTTATATGAAACTTCCTGTGTTCCAGCTTGTGCCCATTGCCCCTTGTCCTGTCGCTGGGAACCACTGAAAAGAGTCCCCTCTCAGTCTTCTCTAGGTTAAACAGACCCAGGTTTTCAGCCTTTTCCCATAAGAGAGGTGCTCCAGATCC
>VXAK01011806.1:899-42436 GCA_013399435.1 Arenaria interpres | reverse complement strand
ATTCTGATATCCAGACAGACTACATGTGTTTTTTTTCTCTTCTTCCTACTTTGAGGGGTAGAGTTATCCTGCTGTTGAAGATGAAAGCCATTTGGTACTGGGGTTTTCCTCATTTCAGTTTTCTGCTGTTCTGTTACTACCAATACTGTTAGTTTTGTGTTGATCAGTAATATAATTTGCTGTTAACTGTGAACGAACCCATGGAATAAGACTGTTGTATCTCTAGTGGGACCAAGGCAGAGTAAACAGGATGCAATCTCATAAGAATTTACAGCATGATTAGTTCTTGGGATTATTGATTTCCCTGAACTTGCTCATAATTATTCCCTTATATTAAGAAAATCAGAGAGTAATTATTTTCCCTGAAAACAAAGGAATTTAAATTCTGTAGCTTGTTCTGATTAACTCTGCTGGTGATGACTTTTCCCACTTTCTAGTAAGATTTAAAAAACCTGAGATGCTGAGATATATCTTCTAGGAAAATATTCTTGAATTATGCTGCAATGGAGAAAAAAAATATAACTTTTATTGCAGAATACACAGAATAATTTCAGTCCAAATCCTAATAAAATATGAAAACTCACTCAAGTAGTTGCATCAACGTTGTGCTAGAAAATTAGACATTTTTGGGTTAGGTAGTAAGGCCATTAACAGGGTTGCTGTCTGTCTGGAATCAAAGCTGGGAATATGGCTTTCTCCTCTCCCCAACTATTATATGATCATATGTCTTGGACTAGAATTATCTTTAGCTATGGGGTTTAAAGAATTAAAAGAAAAAGGAGAGAAAAAAGGAAAGAGGGAAAGAGATGAAAGTTACTGAATTTCAACTATGTTTGTTATAGCCCTTGCACTTGTTGAACCACATCTAGTGGAGTAGAGCGCCCAGTATTTTAGTTCCCTAAATTACATTACTCCTTTTCAGAAAAACTGTAAGCTTACAGAGTCTCCTAAAAATAGAAATTTCTAGAACTGACAAATACAGTGAAAGGAAGGCTTTCTCTTTTTTTTTTCCTGAAAAACATTGTAGTATGTGATAGTATAAGCCAATAGACCCCCAAAAGATTAACCTATAATATTGTGTATCTTTGTTCAAAATAGGACTGAGAATAATGTTTTTGCAATAGCTTTTGACAGCCTGTTTCCTAATTCATTCATTGCTTATTACAAAACTAATTGGTTATTGAGCAAGTTCAAAGTCATGGATATGTATCAAACATGGGTTTGGAACATTTGCTGCAATAGATATACAAAATTGTAAGACATTTACTTTACATCACAACAGGAGATCATCACAACAACCACCCTCAGATATGCTGTTAAAATCTCTCAGGACAGACGCAAGTTATATTGCTCTAATTTTTCTCAGTTCCTCATTTCCAATAACTTTTTTTCATAACTTCTTTTAGTTGATTTGCTCTATCATTCATCTTTTGACACTGCTGGTGGCAGGGAGAATGTAAAATGAGTGGATTGTAAGGGAAACATATCATAGAGTTGTATAGTAACAGAGCTTAAAAGATACTAGTTTCAGATTCCCAATGTAAAGCTTGCTTTCTCTCCTCTAGGCAATTCCGTGAGATGAGTTATGTACTCTGTTGATAGCAATAGATTTCCTTCTGATGGAAAAAAAAGGAATAAACAAATATCTGTATAGGTTCACGGCACAATTCAGAAATTGTAAACAACTAAATATCTAAGCAACATTAACGCAAATATTTTACTTTAATGCTATTAAAAAGAATAGGAAAACTGCAAGAAAAGCAGTGGGGTAGAATAAATTAAACTAAGTTAGGTGCCACAGAGGTACCTTTATGTTTTGTTTAATTTAAACAAAATATGAAACTGTTATGGAAAGATTCTGATGTGATGAGGACCATCTGCTCTTATTTTGTTATATCATGATTTGCATAAAATCTATTAAGTTCATTGTAGTGCATGCTTCAGAAATTTAATAGCCCAGAATTATGTATGATATACAGCACATGGCAATGAATTGTAATAAACAAGAATGGTACTTCTAACTGTTTATAGAAAAGAATGTGTGATTTTTAGGAAAATAAAGCTGTTGCAACCTATTTTCTGTTGTATTTATTTAGCAATTAATGTGTCTGAATGCTTGTGAGATCACATGTTCCATAATTCTGGATGGTTGACACAGGGGAGCTCAGAATGATGCTAGATTTACTTGGTATTTTATTATTACTATGTTTTTCGCCTATCTACAGCTCTTAGATGTTTACTAAGATAATGTGGATTAATTTCTTAATTATGCTTTGCATATACAAGGATGCATTCTAGTCTCACTTATACCCATATAAGCAATGCCCAACTCCTGTGAAATTAACAATTTTGCCACTGGTATAAAAACATGAGAATAATAACTGCATTAATACGTTACAATAAATTATGCAATTTTAGTAGTACATGAATGTCTACTGCAAGGCTTTCTGGCTTCTGTGCCATAGAATTGAAGAATATTATAGAAAATATTTCTGAATGGATTTTAGATATCCCTAAACTCACTTAGAGCTTCCCAATTGATGCTATCAAATAAAAAAACCTCCTTACAATAGTTCCTCCTCTAGTCATACTGAAACAACTATGATTCCCATGTCAAAAAACAGGGTCAATCAAGGCTACTTCTGAACCTCATTAAGTGCCTTAAACCACTTTGGGAACCAAGATGTATGTTTCCAATTCTCTTCAAACTTTGGGCTAGTGGTTGAATTGCATCCCTCTAGATCAACATTTAAAATCGGAGAATGACAATGAAGATAGGAAAAGTCAGCAAAAAAAAGGTTTGAAACATTAATTTTTTTCAATTATGAGCTGTTCATGTGGAGTTCCGCGGAATTCCATCCATTCCTATGAAGACAGGCTGAGAAAGTTGGGGTTGTTCAGCCTGGAGAAGGCCCCGGGCAGATCTTATAGGGGCCTTGCAATATCTAAACAGTGCCTACAGGGAGGCACTCATGGGGAGGGACTCTTTATCAGGAAATGTAGTGATAGGATGAGGGGTAATGGTTTTAAATTAAAAGAGAGGCGATTTAGATTAGGTATCGGGTCGAAATTCTTTACTGTGGGGATGGTGAGACACTGGCAGAGGTTGCCCAAGGAAGTTGTGGATGCCCCTTCCCTGGAGGTGTTCAAGACCAGGCTGGGTGAGGCTTTGCGCAGCCTGGTCTCGCAGATGTCCCTGCCCATGGCAGAGGGGTTGGATCTTAATGATCTTTAAGGTCCCTTCCACCTCTAAACATTCTATGATTCTGTGAAACAGACAGCTGATACCATTCTGCTTTCCAAAGGTTGAGTTAAATTGCTTGCAATTAACACCCCTGACTACCTTCCCTTATCTCCATTTCTCCTTTAACAGCTCATTAACTGACTGCTGTAGCACAGTTCAGACTCTGGATCGTGCGTTAATTTATATCAGCTGACTGGCATCTCCCCAGCTGAACTGGGGTCTCCTGCAGCTAACATTAGCCTGAGCTCAAGTTATTGTACTCTCCCCTAAAATAGATTCTTATGTTGTCCCTGTGCAGAGTGCTATGGAGATATAAGAAGCAGTGGTGTATTTGGTTGGTAATTTTCTGTACTGAGGGGAGGCTTGCAAATTAGTTTTACTCCTTTTGTACTACTACAGCAGTATAAAAGCAATTGGCTGGGACAAAGAACATCTCCCAGAATAATGACAAGAGTATGTTGACTAATTTAGTATAACACAGTTTCCTAAATGAATCTCTACTTATCTATCAGCAAATCTAAATCTAACTGGGTACTTGCTTTGTGGAACTAAATAATGATGCTTTACCCAAAGACCATATTCTTAGCTGTGAAACTGTTTGGTGCCTGTGGACCAGCATCTGTTGACTGAACGTGATCACATTAGTCTTATACAAGACATAAAGCCTGCCCAGCAACCAGTCTTATCCAGCGCCTCAATAACTAATATCATGTATATAATCTGAACACTGAATATTGCTGGCACATGCAAATATTTTATATTAGTGCTTGTTTTCCTCAACAAATTTAGTCCATTAAAGAATACAAAAAGAGACTATTAATATAATTTATTAACGTTTATCAAGGATATATATAATGTAACGTTACCTCTGAATTTGTAAGATCAAATCTCAGAGGATACTGAATTTTGGAGTTAGAAAAAAATATTACTGGCATTTTAGGCTAGGATATTCAAGTGTGATGTTATACTGTTAAAAGGTTTGAGTTTTATTAAAGAAGTCTCAATCAATAAAAAAAGTGTTTCAGTATTGGTTCACTTCCTCATCTTCTGGGCCTGTGTATTGATTATTTTTACTAGCTGATTTGCAACATGTAATCCTGAGAAAAATATGTGTTTTATTCTCAATAGCTTGGTTCTAGTTTTTTTGTTTGGTTAGTTTGAGGGTTTTTTGTGATCCCCTCCCCCCTCCATGTTCTAATGTCTACCTTCTCTCACATCTTTTCTTTTGGCTGGACAACAGCGTTAACATTGGGCAGAAATAAGAATTTTTTCTTCATGAACAGAGTATGTTTGAAATTTTCTCTCCTTCAGAACTCCCAAAATCATTAGAAATTAAAAAAAAAGCTATGGTTTGTTTTGTTTTGTTTTTTTCTGAACTACAGAGAGAGTCTCTAACTTTTCTCTGCATTACTTGTGTTAAACAGGTTTTCATAATCACTGGAATAGCTGGTGTCTTTTTCCTTTAGTTTTTCCTTTTCTTTTTCTTTTTACTCTTCCTTTTCCGTTTCCACTCTTAATGCTATGTATAAAGAAGGTCTTAAAGCATCACTTATAATTCTCAAATGATTTTGTCCACCTCTGCAGAAAAAAAAAAAAAGTTGAATCAAAACTTTATTCTGAACAGCATAAGAATGTCACACTCCAGCTATGAACTTAGTACTGCGAAGTGTGACGTTGTGTTATGCTATAATTTTCCAAATATTTCCTGCAGCATTGCTGTTTCAGCAGTGTCCATTTTATATTGATTTCTCCTTTGAAATACATTATTTCACTTTTTTTTTCACTGAATCTCATTTTTATTATGCACAATATTTCAAAAATATAATTAATTTGAAATTGGATCATTACTGTCCAATGTGCTTGACTCCAGCCTCGTATCATCTTCAGAAATATTCTGTTTCAAATGTTTAATGTCATCAACATGAAATTTAGTCATATTTATACCTAGCATATTTTCACCAACAATTTTTCCATATTTTTTGAGAACGACACAAATAACTTTCTCAAAACCTTACATAATTCAAGAGACATCCTTGTATTTTGACTATTCACAAAATCTTCTGTTATAAAAGAAAACAGAATGTTTATTTCATTACAATGCAGTGACACCTTCCAATGCTGGTGACTCCAAGTGGTTGGATTTTGTGCAAAAGATTTAGTGGTGTGTAATATGCCTTTTAAGACACTGGCAGCTGTCTTTTTATTGAGAAAACATCATGAAGTAGCTCTGCAATTTTTTCTGAAAATTTTTAATTCATCTTTTACACAAACTTATGTTGTTTTTCTAACCTAAGAGATTGTGTCTTTTTTGCAACAAAAAAAAAAAGTGAAAAGGGAAAAAAAAAATCTGACACAAAGAATTCCCAGTGTTCAGACCATTGCAAGATTTTAATGCAGAACAGAGTAAACAGCAACTGCTGACATAGTCAACATTTTCAACTCTTGACCCTGTTCAGTTTTCAGGAATATATCCCCTTCTAACCAAAAGCTACAAAAATATGCTCATATGTTAAATAAATACAGCAGTATTTTCTTTAATGAGACAGGTGTGTTGTGTTTCATGAAACTGTAATTCAGAGTGTGTGGAAGACATGAGTGATAAGGCATCTTTCATATCTTCATTTGATATTCTAACTTCTGTGTAACGCTCATGACTTTTTTTTTTTAACTGAAATGCTATCCAAAGCATGTTGTCTTTGGCTAATGAAAATGTTTTACTGAACAATGTGTTTAGTATTACATGAATTCTTTTTCTTTTCTATATAATTTGAACTACAGAGAAACTGTAGATGAAAATGTGGAATTCTCTTTAAAAGTCTAGTATCAGTAACTTAACCTTACAGCCAATTAGCACATTCAGATGCAAGTTAGCATAATAGAAATAAGACATAAGCCATACATCAAATTCTTGGTTTTGGTATGATTTCGGTCTAACTCCATGACAGTTGATTAAGTTATTCAGGTGTATATTAGTTTAGTTCAAAATTTTAATACCATTTTCTCCCTATTAAGAGGATGGAATTTTTATAACCAGAACAACAACAAAAAAGAGAATCTAGTCTCATAACAGTTTTCACTGGTCTCTGGGGAAAGAAATTTCTGAACCTTTTTTAAAAAAATCTTACTCTTCTTGGTATATTAATGTCCTGTGTTCTGAGCAATGGACAGTAAAGTTATAACCTATGGGATCATAACTTTTATTTGGAAAATGGCTTAAATCTACACAATCTTCATGGTATAACATTGTCACACTGTGATACTGTGGAGACAGGTGCAGGAAGTGCCATTAATTAACAGTATGTAATTAAATTAATTTCATACAATCCAATAGCTGATGTAAGCAATTTTAAAATGCACTTCCTGTATTAAGAATGACAGAAGATTGGATCACTGCATATAGTACACTGAGGATGGTTAGAAGCTCCTGCATTAGTAATAAGTGACTAAAAATCCTTTCTTATGTGTGGAATTAGGAGATAGATAAAAATAGCTTTCATTGTCTTAATTTGCTATATGTGTATAGTAAGATGTGTAATATTTATATTTCTGCATGGTGAACATGATACTTATGCAGCTGAAACCACACTCAGTATTTCATTATATATGACCAGGTTAAAAATTTACAAAGAAAAAAGTAGTCTAGCAGTAGTATATCTATATGTTCAAAATTTTTGCAAACTAAGATAAGTTTTTTATCAAAGGGACCAGATTATACAACATTGTATACAACGTTGTTTAGACTCTGCAAGGAAAATACATTTAGCAGTATTGTGTGATGGAAGGCTTGACAACATTAGGAGATAAATACAAGGCCAAGACACAAACTGCTGCCAAAAATGAGTATTTGTATGTCTACATACAAATATAAAAACATATACACATCAAAATACATAATTTTTGACTAAATTTTAAATATCTCTTTATGTATGTACAGTTCAAAAAGTTTTGTTCTAGGGAAAGGTCTTCAGAGCAAAAATGAGGATTCTCACATGTTTTTAGGAAGGTAATATCACTTACAAACTATGAATCATTAATTAACAGATGTAGAGAACAAAGGATAAGTTTTATGAACTGAAAATTTTAGTAGATGTTGATGCTTAACATTAAATCTGCATCATCATACAAACTTCTAGGCAATCCAGTGCTCAGCAACAGCAGACATCACAGTCTGACAGAATATAATTGAGTTAGACTTCAAACAAAAAATAAAAACTGCTTTTATACATGTTTCTGCTTTAGAAATTTTGGTTCATTGGCCAGCATTTTTTGACAAATGCAAGATTCATGGTCCACAACTTTGAAAGGAAAGCACTTCATTGATGGAATTCTAAATTTAAATCTACTTTCATTCCTAGCAAAAAGCAAAAAATATATTTTTTTAAATTATTGCTTTCTTTTAATTGCAAAACATTTTAATTAAAGCTCATTGGTCAGAGATTTGAGAGGAAATAAGTTGGGTATTATCCCATGTTCTGCTCTAATGACACTAAAACAAGACAAGTTGAGATGTCTGTATACGATTTAATAATATGCTCACTACTCTCTCTGGAAAACTTCCCGATCTTTTAAGAGTTTCATAATAATGATATGTAAATTTTTTATCTTTGGAAGTTTTAGTTGGATGGGTTAAAAGAATGATTCATTCCAAATTCCAAAATCCATGTTATATCAATTTACAACCTGCAGACATTTTTTTAGAGTTCTCCATGCAACTATAATTTAGAAAAGCCTTTTTTTCTTAGTTCCTGCAAGTTGGCTTAATTGAATTCCTGCTCGTGTCCTTTTCTCCATCTCTGCTGCCTATTACACAGGTTTTTATATGCTCTTCCAATCACAGTAGTATCCAGCTGCTGAAGGTTTTATTACACAAAATATTTCCCTGGTGGTTTATTTATGTTGGTATGTGCTCCAGAGTCTGAACAACTGATAAGGATGCATTCCAAAACAGCTAATTTAGTCCCACCCAAGTAGAAAATTAGTTATTTTAAAATATAAAGAGAATTACTTGTAATCTTATCTGTTTACTTTCTCATATGTTCTTAATAATTGAATTATACATATATTGTAAAATTCTTTATATACTCTACTCTTCTCACACACCTTTTTCTTGAGCTAGTATTTTTCTTAATTTGTGTGAAAAATGAAATATATATTCTCACTTTATATAAAGATTATTTTGCTAACATATCTGTACATCTTTTTTTAAAATTTTCTAATTTTTATAAATTTTTACCAAGTAACTCTGTTTTTTAAAAAGCCAATGAGATGATGTACAATTTGGTTTTCAAACTACTTATTTTAGTTTGTTTCAGCATATGAAGACACTTTGAAGTGAGATATCCAAGAGCAGAGTCTGTCTGTAATCAACATTACAAATAATATTTAATCAGTTTTAGTGCTAAAAAAATTGTGGTATTTTTGTATAATTATTCATAGCAAATACATGTTTTTCATGCATTAACATGAACTGTTCGTGCTGTGATGGTATCCTAGCAGCCACAGCTTTAAGGTGCATTACCCTGGACCTTTTCCCTGAAGTAAGCACCCAGAGCACATCAACAGTCTGCACCTTTAAAAAGTGCTAATTTGCTCAGAAACTACCATTACACAAGCTGGAGTATAGGAAGTTCCATTCAAATATGAGAAAAAACTTCTTTACGGTGAGGGTGATGGAGCACTGGAACAGGCTGCCCAGGGAGGTTATGGAGTCCCCTTCTCTGGAGATTTTCAGGACCCTCCTGGATGCAGTCCTGAGTAATATGCTCTAGGCAATCCTGCTTTGGCAGGGAAGTTGGTCTAGATGATCTCTAGAGGTCCCTTCCACCTCTGACAATTCCATGACTTCCATGACTATTTTCAAAGTTAAAAGCTCTAAGACCATCAGAAACAAAAAGGCTTGTGAAAAAAATTCCCTGCTCATTGTGTCCTTGAAGGGTGGATAATTTCCTCCAGTTTAATTTTCCATGTCCAGCAATTTTCAGTGGGTTTATTGTGAAGACAAACTCCACAGTGCCCTGTGTACGTTTCTTTGGAAACTTACTTCCTTTAGTTGTCCATGAGGAGTGGCCTGCTGATAGCTTGTACTGCAGTCTCCTTGTTACAGAGGCACTCAGTTTTTCAGTCTCTGTCTCATTCTAGATAGTTTCTCTAGCCTGAGTTTCTTCTGTTAAAAGAATGTTATAATTGCAGTAACAAGAACCTGAATGTTTGAAAATAAAAATGAAAACTGGCCTATAATTTTAATTTATTCTAGATCTGTAATTGCTTGAGAATCAGCTATTTTTTCCCCTCTCCCCTTTTGAAATCAAATAAGGTTTTCTTTAGTTAGATAATGATTACCTGTTTGGTCCTCCCCATGTTGTTGCCAAGGTTATTAACTGAGTGTTGCATAAGATTTCAAGAGATATTTTTGAGCTCTGTATCTATTGCAGGAGGTGGGAAGGATGTTGATTCGATTTGTCCTGCATTTTTTCTTTCTTAGATCACTTAAACCTTGGTAGGATGCTATTCAGTCAACATAGAGCTCTGAGGTTCATAGATAACACCTCCCATGTTCTCCATCCAATAATCCTTAGATATTCCTCTCTATGGAGCTGAATGAACTTTTAGCTTCTTTCCTCTTCTCCAAAAACAGACCGTTACCTTTTTTTTTTGAATCCGCTCAATACAATGACTGCCCCTGTTTTGTTTCATACACAGCGAGGATAAATATCACTGAACTACTATCATTAAAACCTATATTAACAGGCAGAAGAACTCCATACAATGAATGACATCTGAATGTTTGCATACTTAGAGATATAACAGGTTCCTAAAATATTTGATATTAAAATCTGAATTACATAGCAAATTAGCAAGATCATAAATTAGAGTGAAAAGCCCTGGAATTTCCCATCTTTTTTCAGAAGTTTGGAAAGAGATCCTCCTCCCCACAATAAAAATACCATTTCATCTGTAACTGTGTTATATTTTGAAGCAGGATTCTTTATTGCAGGACACAATGAAATTTTCTAATTGACACATTTGGTTCATTTTTTCATGATAATATTACAAAGGCCAGAGATAACAGTGGCATTAAAAAGGAAATATAATGTCAGACTCGTTTACAAATGAGGTATATTTGTGCAGACAATGGGGTTGTTGTGATCCAAGCGCAGGACCCAGCACTTGGCCTTGTTGTACCTCATACCACTGGCCTTTGCCCATTGATCCAGCCTGTCCAGATCCCTCTGTAGAACCTTCCTACCCTCAAGCAGATCAACACTCCCGCCCAGCTTGGTGTCGTCTGTAAACTGAGTGTGCACTCAATCCCTTTGTCCAGGTCGTTGATAAAGATATTAACAAGTACAGGCCCCAACACTGAGCCCTGGGGAACACCACTTGTGACCAGACACCAACTGGATTTAACTCCGTTCACCACAACTCTTTGGGCCCAGCCATCCAGACAGTTTTTTACCCAGTGAAGAGTATACCCATCCAAGACATGAGCAGCCAGTTTCTCCAGGAGAATGCTGTGGAAAACAGTGTCAAAGGCTTTACTAAAGTCCAGGTAAAGAACAACCACAGCCATTCCCTCATCCACTAAGCACGTCACTTTGTTGTAGAAGGAGATCAGGTTAGTCAAGCAGGTAGCAGAATCTTGACTGATTTGGTTCAACGTATGTTGTACATATTAATATACAGATATGAATAATAGCAGAAGAACAATATGTCATAATCACACAATAAAATTTCCTGAAAATAAGGTACCCATAATAAAACATATTAAAATAAAGACATTTGAGATGTTGAGTGCTGAAAGTGATCTCAAAATCTAAAACACACAGGTGAAAACATTGGGAATCTATGATGGAATTTCTATTTTTTGATTGCCCCCAGCTGTTCTAGCCTTCATAAGTAGAAGTAAATACGGTATGTGTTGACAATGATACCTGAGTGTAGGGTTCAAAAAGTTGAAAGCTATTATGCTCTGATTGAAATACAACTATCTACAAAGATACACTGCTGCTCTTGATCATATTAATATTTTAAGCAACATTTTCCACTCTATTTAATATTTATTTATGTTCCGTCTCTATTATTATTACTTAATTCTGTTTGCAAGCATGCTTACTTCTATGAGCTTCAAGCCAGAATTATTGTGGCAAATGATCAGGAAAAACCTTCTGTATTAGCTATCCAGCTTCTGGTGTAAAGAAGCTTTTGGGAAATGAAACTTTTTTGAAGTTGATATACACTTTAAATGGAAGAGTATTATATTACTGTGCCAGAATATGAAATAAGGAAATTTTTAGTTTGTATTTTTCAGGGGTTTTTATTAGATTACTATAGCATATGTAGAATCATCTTTTTGCTAACTTAAAAACAAGCTCAAGAAATCAGTAAACAAATTTTTAGAGACTGGCATATGTGCCAAGTAATTAGTAAGGATAATAAATACAGTTGCACAAACAGAGAGATTTGCATGAAGTACAGTAATAAGTAGCCTGAAAGAAAAGAACTCTGTAACTCCCAATCACTCAACAAAGGGTCAACCATCACACCAAAGAAGCTGCTGAACTGAGGTGGTAATCATTTGGTCGGTTATCTGGTTGCATAAGTCTCACATATTCTGCTGAAAAAAACTTGGTCTTAACAGACAGGCTGTAGTACATCTCTACTGAAACGAAGTGTCGTATGACAGATTCTTCTAGGGGGTTAAAATTTCAAAATATTACCTAGAAATCCTAGCAGAGCTGGGGACCCACACTGCTGCGGCACTGTTGAGGCAGGGACTGAAGGCCCTAGGGTGCTGACTTGATATCTTGGGCCGAGGGTAGAGTGGGGGGAGCCCAGGGACTCTATAGGCATAGTCAGACTGGAGGTGCCCTCAGGGCTTGGGTGTACAAATCGCTAAATTGGACATATATAGCTACTGCTATAAAAGCAGTAGCTCTTGTTATGGCTGGTACAGTAGATAGGAAACACAGGACCAGAAAATTAAACAGAAGCACAAAGGCTTTTGAGATCAGGTAAGTCCATTATTCCTCTGTTTCCTCTTCTCTTGATTATCCTGTCTGGCTTCTTATTCACATCCTTGTAACAAGCTTCTCTGAAACTGGATTTTTGAGTTGCTGCCAATTTTCCATATGGGAGAATGACTCCATTAAAAAACAGTTAACAATTGATAGTGATGGAAGCAACAGAGTTATTGGTGTTTAAAAATTATTTGTAGTAGGAAGGTTTTCCCTCCTCTGGCATAATGAACTTTAATTTCCCATTTCATGCTCCACATACGGAGCTTGACAAGAAACAAGAAGCTGGAAAACACTCAGCCTTCTCCAATGGCTGTTATAGATTGCCCAGGCTCACAACCATGAAAAAATATGTTCAAAACTCCTTATAGTTTCTTGATCCTATCATATGTGTTCTGACATCTCCATTGTTAGAGTATTATTTCATACAAACTAAACCAACAATAATATAATCTTGTCATGCAGCTATGATGTATAATGGAAGTGTATCTTATACTTTATTTCATAAACAAAAGTTTATGAAATAAACAATGGAATATAGTATAAATCAATCGTATTTTTGTGCCCTTTTTTAGACAAAAGCTGCCATTGTATATAGTTAGTAATCTTCTGTAGGTATTTTTACTCACGTCTAAGGAATCTGTGAAACTCAGGCTAATTTTCCTACACACCTCTGACAATAGCTCTCCATGGTTTGGAGGGCTGCACATTGGTTGCATGCTAAAATGCACCACAAAACATTGAAAAAACAAATACAGGGAAATGTAGAAGTATCTGGTAAGAGGCTCTTTCTCTGTCCATCACGAACTCTACTTCATTGGAAACCTCTGAGCTAAAAAAGCCCATGATGATCGAGAACTTGGGAAATCTAACATACAGTTAGCTGGCTAATAGGTGAAACATCTCAATCTGCTGGAAAGAATAGAAGCAGAACTTTGTGCTAGACCATTAATTCAGGAGGCACTTCTAAATCAGGTTATTGCTTTCTGATTTGAATACCACACATGCAGCATTATTTATGATTTGGAAACTGCTACATAATTAGAGACATGATTATCTTCTGTAATCTGCAGATTTTTTTTTCAGTCCTAGTGAAAGAATAATTCATTACACATTAACATTCATAGCCTCATACATTTCCTTACACTTGTACACTGCCAGAAACATAACTATATTATCTGTGAGAAATATCCTCCCCAAATTCATAAACCCTTAAGAGAAAAATGTATGCCAGACTGTACTCATTGTTTGATTCA
The DNA here is from genome assembly GCA_013399435.1 of Arenaria interpres. Classification (NCBI taxonomy): domain Eukaryota; kingdom Metazoa; phylum Chordata; class Aves; order Charadriiformes; family Scolopacidae; genus Arenaria; species Arenaria interpres. The sequence goes on along the minus strand of VXAK01011806.1, from coordinate 28,922 downwards.
AAACTGGGCATCAATTCCTTTCCCACATTGGAACCAGAATTAATTTGCCAAATTCCCATTCAGATGAATTAGTTCTGCATAGGATATGATAAGATATCACTTAGATTAATGTGTCTCCAGCACATTACCCATAATGATGGTCAAATTAATTCATTAAAACTTTGACCATCATTAGAAATAATGTCCTCAAGAAACATTAATCAAGTAGATACTTCATATCATATTCTATATAGCATTGAACATAAATTACATGAAGTAACTCTATATGAATTTCAAAACAATAATTGGTTCACATTATTGCTTAACTGAAAGTAATTCAGTGTTATCATATAATCTTACTAATATTTTGTTACCTAGAGGTGACTGCCTTTTACAGAGGATATGGGTAGGACATACCAAACACATATTGGTGTAGTAAAACAGATGGTAATGCCCTTTAACATTAATACTTTTTAGATTCTAGATGAAAACATTTGACCCTCTAGGGAACAGAGTTCTAAAACAGAAATAGTAGTCTAAAATGAACTGAAGTACAGATCAATAAACTAATTCAGACTGGTATCAGGAATCAAGATATACTGTACCTCAGTTTGCAATCCTACAAGAAATATATAGGATACATAAAATTTAGCTTTTCTGGATCTGAAAGATAGCCTTGTGGGGCTTTACTACGTTCTTATTAACAACTTTAAACGAATCAATAGAACTTTATTCTCAAGGAATTTAATTAGATGCTTTTTTTTTGCACTTATTACAACTGTAGAAAATGTATTTGGAAAACCAAATGGATATCTTTTAATGTAAACTAAAACTACTTAAAATTGCATGTCAGTTCAAAATCCTATGTTAGATTTGCTTGTGTAATAACATTTTTTCTTCCTATGTATCAAAATTTTGTTTTAGCTAGGAATGAAAGCTTTGATAATTGCCTATCTTTAAGAAGCGTAACTTCCATCAAAGCCATTGATCACAACTTTGATTTGGATTAAAGAAATGTTGATACCTGACAGGAAAAGCCCTGTTCTTTCATGATGGCTAGAGTGCAGCAACATTTATATGCATTGTATTGTTACCTACTAAAGGGAAGTACTGATATGAAACTTCCAGTTTCAAGAACAACTGAACTACAGTCATCTTTCAAAACAAAGATCTGTTAAGCAAAACAGCCACGAGATTTAGGTAACCAATGCCAAAACCATGGGAATTATTACTCTATTAGTCCTCTTTTCTCCTAAGCAAATACTGTCTTCATATTTGCATGAAGAGATTGTAGCATTCATTTTTGCTGTCATCTCATGGCCATGCTGGGAAGTTAAGAAGCACGAGTGGTATTTTTTGCATAGTTTTGGTAGACTTCAGCAGTCTAACTTGCTGGCCCTCTTTGCTATTCCAATTATGCATGGTAAGGCATATAGGGTAGAAATCCAATCAGGAAACCCAATTAGCATGAAAGCCAATTATTTTATTGCCTATATCACATTCTATTGGACAAATGCAATGAAAGGAGGACAGAAGTAGTTCCCTGTTTTATATATAAGGAAGGTTTTCATTGACTGCAAAACTGATACTTATCTTATTTAAACCAAAGGACCTACAATGTATTACTATTTTTGTATGGGAATCCAAGTTCTAATAATAATAATGTTGATAGTTTCACATGATCATATGATCTTTAAAGGAACCAGGTTTTGGAGATACTCTTTTTGCAAAGGTTTCCGAATATGGCATCATATCCTCTCAAATTCACTCTCAGTTTTGGCAGAAAGATGTTAGGTTCTGAAAAATATTTCTATTATGAGATCAAAGATAATATTTTAGGGAAATAGAAAGTTCTCAGTTTTGGCAGAAAGATGTTAGGTTCTGAAAAATATTTCTATTATGAGATCAAAGATAATATTTTAGGGAAATAGAAAGTGAACATACCAAGAATAAGCTTGTTTTTCCAGGAGTATTGAACTAGCAACCTGACCCAAATATTAGAAAAGCATTCACCCCGTACATGACATGATCTTTATGGAAGTTATTTATACTTTTTTCTTAGTTTCAGACTAATCACAGGAAGCTACTCAGTCCTTTCAAAGCAAGGACTGAATACCTTTTAAAGCAAGATGAGAATTTCATCTCAAGTCTATCTTAGTTCTTACAAGGTACATGATCAATATTTTTGGTCTACCCGGAAACTTTGTTAAACCACAGATCATACTGAAGATGCATGAAGTAACTGTCCTGTCCTTCCTCCGACAATACACTATTTTGTGATTAATCACTCTAATGATGTGATTTTAAAGTAATTTCTCTCCACAGTTTTCTTAAAGAGTTAATCTTCGTTCCGTGACAAAAGAAAAATGGGTGGTGAATTTTTGGAAAACTTCTTTCAGAGGCCTGAGTTAGCCACTAACATCTGTATAGTAAATACATATAATTCTAGTTTGTGATTATTCTGGTGAATCAGATACTTTCTCCTCTGAGCTTTGACTTGAAAAGACCTTTAGTGGAAACATATATGCTAATGTGAGGTATTTCTTTTAAAAATCAAACACACAATTTAACAGAACAGGACAGACTTTTAAAGCCACTCCATAATATTACATAGAGTTATAGAATATTTAAATTCTCAAAGCTATTTTTAAAATCCTGTAGATAATGTATCACTTCTCATCAGTTTCTACTGATAATTTATTCATTTTAATTACAGATTAATATATTAGTAGCTGAAATTAATAATAAGCATAAAATAATTTCAATTTTTTAGGAATGCAGTGGAAAGTTTGTATTTAAGCTACTATAATATATAAGTAGATCTAAACTAATCTTTCTACACTCTGGAAANTATTCACAGTTGTAAACATATATCAACATATGTCAAGCTACTCGAAAGCTACTATTCTCAAAGAAACTCATACTAATGATATCCTGGACAGAATTCAGATGATCCATTTTTCCACCTGAGTGTGTAGAAAGAACTCTAATCACTTATCTAGCTGTAGAATAAAAGCTGTGTATCATTTTTTGCCATAAAATTCCAGCAGTAAATGAATGAATGAAATGTATCCAATTATTTCCCTATACTAAGTGAAATAGTCTCATTAAATATTATACAACAAAAAATAGAGCAAGTCTCCACTATTTCAAACCTGCATAAAAATAAAATTAAAAGCCTCAAATCCCTTGGTTTTATTGGCATACCTAAGCTTCTCATTCTTGAAGTTCAGCTGTAATTATAAAAGACAAAACTGGCTAATATCCAGCGTAGAAACAAAACCATGCAGACTAATCTCAGTATCAGTGATCACAGGCAAACTCATGCTGTCATTGTAATATATGTTAGCCAACTGCGCTGCTAGCTATAACACATTCACTGAGCTTTTAGTCAGTAGGCACAACCTCAACCATGGTTTTAAATGCTGAAAGTTTGGGTGTTACTTGGTATCTGACTACTCAAGACACTATTGTGTCTGAAAAATATTTTGAATTACTTATTAATTAAAAGGTTTTTATTTACATTATTTAAAAGTTACTATTAGAGCTTCAGTGTTTAACAAGCATAATAGGTGGGGTTTATTTCTGTGGTCTCTGAGTAATCTAAAATATATCATTCTATTAAATACAGATATCTAATGCATAAACATAGAACACAAAGCCAAAGATGCAGAGCATATAAGAGAATAATATCCCTCTTCTATTTAGTTCTTGTGTGTAATTTGTGAAGGCTGCCAGTAGCAGTTATAATCCAGCAGAGAGACACTTTACATTCTAGGTATACACTTTGTAAAAGGGGACAAGATAACACATGTATAAGTTCTGTGAAAGACTAGTCAACCTGCTTTCTTTTCTTCCATTTCACTTTAATAAGTGTAATAGCCTTCAGTTCTTCCATTTAGACATAAAGTCAATAGATACATGACCACCTTTAATGCAATAATTCTGAACAGCACAAATTTATATTGTAACCACTGACTCACAGGCAGAGTAATAACTAGTGGTTCATAAAAGTATGTGTAGACATGACTTTGACTTTAATTATGGACCTGATTTAAAGAACTTAATGGAGCTGGAAAAGAATTTTAGTTCTAATAAGTTTCAAACGTAGGTCCATAATTTTTCTTAAGGCCAGTTTTGGCTCTAAGTTGACACTACAAGAATATAAAAGCATTACTGCACCATCTGTGATTTACTTTGACATAAAGTATTGTAGTGAGAAAAAAAAGGTAAATTTCAAAGCTCAAATCCTAGTCTGAAGCCTGACTGAAAAAACTTATGATATTAGTAATTGTCAATGAATTTCAGAAGGAAAACAGGGACTTGAGCAGATGGTCCTTTTTACTTCTTCTTTCAGGGAACTCCACTGATCTTTTAAGAGAGCTTTGATCTGTGCTACAGTCACGTTAAGATAAAGGAGAGAAACAAGAAAGCTGGATACCTACTCGGTAATGAATAAAAAAGTTACCTGACCTTATATTCCATTAAAAGTGTAGCGTCCAGTCTGGCTTCAGACTAAGCACCTCATGCATTATAACACAGTTGTAGAATACCTTTTGTAGGTTGTGGTTTTTTTCTACATTAATTAGTTTTTTCCTATTCAAACACCTGTATACTTACTTTTCAAGGAAGACCAAACTTAAGAAATGATTTTCATTGTTGTTTTTTTTTCCCATTTCATCTTCTTGATCTTTTCTGAGCATATCGGACAACTTCATGTCTGTTCTAGGCTACTGCAGGTATTAAGCAATTATAATTCTTCAGATGATTAATAAAAATACTACACTTTTTTGGAGTTTTATCATATGGTACAAGCTGAAGCTGAAATTCATATTAAGCAAAAGCTGCAACTCCAGTAGCTGAGTAATCTAATTTCTATTGTATTTTGTTGTATTGTATCATACTTTATGTGATGTCATGCTATTTTATTTTATTTTATGTTAGTTTACTTTGTTTTGTTTTATTTTATTTTATTTTATTTTATTTTATTTTATTTTATTTTNCTTTGTTTTGTTTTATTTTATTTTATTTTATTTTATTTTATTTTATTTTATTTTATTTTATTTTATTTTATTTCATCATAGCCTACTTCCAGAATAAACTCATTATTTTTTTGCCCCTTACATATGGGAGAGATTCTCAAGGTGATACTGGTTATTAACTGTAATGTAACTGTAGCTCTCTGTTAGCTACAATAACACATGTATATGCATCTCATGCACACAATACTTGAAATATTTTTTTCCTTAAGGCTATATGTTTCTCCTGTGTTACCTGTGATTCCAACTGAAGTTGTTAAGAGAAGAGATATGATCTTTTTGCAGTTTCCTGATAATTTAAATCAATGGTAGCTGAAGACTCCCAAAAGGGCATATGATGGGTGAGAGACAGATTGCAGCTGCACTACCTGGAAGAAATATAGCTGGTGAAGGCTGACTTTCTTATTCCATTAGGTGTGTGTGACTTATGAATGAGAAGTGTTGTTACACTTAGCTTAACATGAGCAAAACCAGAACAAGTCTTCTGTATGGAGTCAAATATTTGTTAGGAAATTTAATTAATGTAATCAAAATATAATGAGCAGTTATCAGCATCTAGTTGCAATAACACTAATAATCATAACCCAAACTGATACAGAATAGAATCCTTAATATTATTAAACCAGTCACTTTACTAACATCTATACCTTTGCCTGGGTATTATGCTTACCCCGTGGGCATCCCTCTGGGTGTTCAGGTGAACAGTTTCACCCTCCCTCAGGACAAGAGGAGGATTACAAGCTTTCAGCATCCTCAGGGCTTCGCTGCGAGGAGTCTGATGCTCGTGGAGGAATTTTCTCCCTTCTCAGCCTTGGGCCCACTTAGGTTTATTTCTGTATGTTTCCTCAGCATGGGCCACACCACTGATGGTATTGCCCAGCCTCAGAGAACCCTAGGGAGGCAAAAGTCACCCCCTGCCAGGCAACCAAGGCAGTCAGTACTAACCAGATCAGGGCCAGGCCCCAGGCCCTGCATGGCCAGTGTGCAGCAGAGCCAGGGGCTTCTGCTAGTGATGGCAATATCATAATTATTGGGCTGCAGTATTATTTCCTTAGGGTGGTAGAACATAATGAAAGGACGTTCAAACAAAAGCTGGGTCTTATTTCAAGAAATACACTAAACCCTTGGCTGTATGTTGGATACACATTTTTTCTCTCAGTTTTGAATTTTGAGGAGAAGGAAAGTAGTACAAGTAAATAACTGATTCACCGGCAGTCTTGAACTGCCTCAGAGATGAATCACAGAATCATGGAATTGTTAGAGTTGGAAGGGACCTTCTAGAGATCATCTAGTCCAACTCCCCTGCTAAAGCAGGATTGCCTAGAGCACATTACTCAGGACTGCATCCAGGAGGGTCCTGAAAATTTCCAGAGAAGGGGACTCCACAACCTCCCTGGGCAGCCTGTTCCGTTGCTCCATCACCCTCACCGTAAAGTTTTTTCTCATATTTGAATGGAACTGTTGCAGCCCGTTTTAATAGCCCCTCCTCAAAGACTGACCAAACACAGACAATAAATTCTTCTCGAAATGCTAAAATTACAGTTGCTGTTAATTGTAATAAGCACACACAGCAGTACAGTACAGAATAAGAATGACTAGTTGTAAAGCCTGTTCCTCTCCAGTTTGCGTCTATGTTGGTCAATTTGTCATAATTCCTGTTTCTAGCTGAGGTACCTCAGGTTTCATCATGAGCCTGCACTTTCAAGGCTTCTGCTGTAATCATGTGATTGTTCATTTGATATTCTTGAGGAGATGGCTGCTTAGTAAGTTTTCCCATATGTGTTTTCTTGACAACAAAAGCATATTTTAGTTCTGCATGGCATAGATATTTTTACAGGATCATCAGAAAGTCATGTTATGTAGCAATGGTAAAAACCACATAAAATATATTTCTATGTATATTTAATAGTTTCTATTTAATTATAGCAGTCTTATGTGTAAAGGTTTGATTTGATTATTTTCCAAATTATAACAGGACTCAGGTAAGGCCACCAGAAACACCTAAGACAAGGATCCTTTTGGCAGTTGTTCTAAAGGCAGGTGAATGCATTTAACAAAGAGAAGTTTAAATTCCCATGAGGAAAGACAGTCTCTTAGTACAAAGTAAATATTGCAAATAACCTTAAGAGCCTTTGGTATGAAAAGATCATGGCACTCCAGCATTGTTTCAAAATGGCAATTAAGAGAAATAAATTAAAACTACATTTCAATAGGAGTAGAAAAGCTCAGGGTTTGTGTGTTTGGTTTTTTTGGTTGGTTGGTTGGTTTGCTTTTTTGGATTTTTTTTTGTTTTTTTACTGGAAGTCTAGCAGCTTCAGTTCATTTCCTAGTATTCAAACAGAATCTTTGCAACTTCCAGAGGTAAACTTCCTAGTAAATTTCTACACACAACAATTAAAATATTGCTAGATGTATGATAAAGAGCTTAAAACCACACAGTGTCTTTGCCCTATGCTGGCGATGCATCATACATTGACAGGATTTAAGTTCTGACGTCTGGCAATGTTATGAGGATCAAAGACAACCAAATAATGGAATTTTCATCAAATGGAAAATACTGTCATATGAAAAAAATATTTCTGTCAGATTCCTTTCTCAGGTACCAAGGAACTTGCGAGTGCTCCACTCGTGAAGAGCTCTTCACTAATCTCTGGATGGTGTAATTTATCAGAAGTGCCAGATGCCCATTTTTTTGCAAAATCTGGACAGGTTTTGAGAGAAACTTGTGTGAAAATGGTGAATTTAGATCCAGGCTATTTTGAAATACAGTGATAGTACTTGTTAGAACAGGGTAGATCAAAGAACACTCAAAAGAATTTATATTGACAAAAAAATATTTTTTGATAAAGCTCTAAGACAATGACATGAACGTTGTTGACTGGCTTTGGTGAATTGCACCCAAAGGACAATGGAAAGACACTTCAGAGTATGTTTAAGCATTCAAAGCAGAAAGAGCAAAGGCTGCCGACCTGAACAAAGGCTTTTCATGTGTTCATATTTCATTTGGGGAAAGCAAAGACAGTACTCACCCAAGAATTTATTGAGAAAACTTGGTGGAGAAGAAGCATAGGCAGGATATGAGAAGAAAGTTTCACATCCATTACAGTAGTCAGGGTCTGAAAGACAACTTCACTTAAAGTAGTGGAAAACCAAACCTAATATTTTTTATAGTAAATATATGAATGGAAATATAACTAGGCTTGATGATATATGCTCTAATCTTCTAAACTTTGACATAAAAAATTAGGATTCATCCTCTCTAATTTTCCAGGCCTAACTTTAATGCTTGAAAAGTTGGCATCTCTATCTAAGCTAACAATCTGAACTACTTTTTCACTCAATGAATAAACCCAGGCACTTCTGAAATATATTTTATCTGATTTATTTTAAAAGTTTGCCTTAGGATTAAATGAAACTCATTTTCAAATTAATGCTTGTTCTGTTACTAATCTGTTAATTAAAAAAAAAGGGGGGGGGGCTTTTAACATGAGATACGTCGTAATAAAATGTTCTTCCTTACTTTGTAGTAACAGTGTGATGCTATAAATACAAAGTAAGCTTTAATTGTGTTTCAAGCTTACAGAAAGGCCACTCTTAAAACGGCTTTTTTAATCACCACGCCATCGAGCTTTTGAGATTGACTTTGTCATTTCATGTTTTGTAGCCTTCAACATTTCTTTTTTTCTTCTTCTCTGTATGCATTTCTTCTTCAAACCAATGCACCACTTTTCTATTTTCATTATAAAGAGCATGTTTCTGGCAAGAAAGTATGTTTTAATTTGCAAATTATTTGCAAGGAACCTTTTCCAACAAAAATCTGAGCAGCCTTTTAAGGCTGCAGTTTTCCATTTTCTTTAAAATTAATATCTAGAAGATTAATATCCCATAAAGCCTTCATATGCACTCTACCTTTTGAAATGTAATGTGTTGACCATCTTCTCTTTTATCCTCAGAGGTTCTAAGAGCTATGGAAGCAGGGTACATGAGCACCCATTAAAACAAAGAACACTGAAAAGGTCAAAGTAGCACTATGCTCTCCGTTTTTTACACAGTGTTTGTTGAATTAAAAATCTCATTCCTGCAGTAATGGGTATTGCTGGAGGAAAAAGTGCACAAGTAACATAATCTAAAAAATTCCAATCCTCATGAGGTCTAGTTAGTACAGTTTCAAACAAAAGAAATAACACTGTTACTGACTGAAACTTTATTTTATATTGTTTCCTAAGAAAATCGTATTTGCATTTCAATAAAATTGATTTACATTGTAATAACAAAACACAAACATGAAAGAAATAGTTGCAAAAAGGTTTCTTACAAATATAGAACATTAGACTTCATAGCTGAGTGGTAATTCTATTTATATATGTTTGGTTAAACAACATTCTTTTAAAAAACATTTCTGAATATTCATATGTTAATTTACATGTTTTTATCCTTCTGCATGCTGAAAATACAGCATGTTTCCTTCCCTTAAATAACAAAGATCAAATAGGTCTTTCACTGCATTTTTCTATTACTTGGACTTAACAGTAGCTACAGGGAAATTTATCTAATAATAGTAGTATAGGAGAATTCACTGATTCTAGGAAGAGCAGATCTTTCTAGGCTTAATATTGACTGCTCAAGTGGTAGGGAAAGTATAGTTCTTGGGGTTTTTTTAATTCCTATATATGCTTCAGTTTGATGCAGAGGCAGACAGACTCTACCCCTAAATAATTTTGATGGGCTGTCAGTTGACAGAGATGGAATTTAAATTATCACTATCAGTGGCTCAGGTTTTATATGGAGAATATTCAGTTCATTCTATTTAGCAGTATTTCAGTTTCAATGTATTTTGTTCTGGCCTAGAGCCAAGGAACATTTAAACATATGGGCAAGATAATTAGAACATTTCAAAATCTGCCACTTTAGAATCATCATACCGGTGTATTAAACTGACCAATTTTTTTCTGACCTATAGCAATACTTTGCATTATGCTATTAGAACGGAACTGTAGCAACACTTTACTTTTTTACCTGCCAAGGTTCTAATGAGACATTAATTTCAGAAAACATTTTAGTGCATTTTCAAAATATAAGATGAAATGGGAAAAAAACAGACAGTAAGCTATCACAGAAAAGTGCAATATACCAAATTTCAAAGCATGATAATAATTTTGTTATGAATAAATAAACAAGCTGTCTTCTTTGCCAATAGTTACCCTCAGCATCATTAGACAATTTTGAAGTAACTGCATAAATAAAAGTGTCAGGCCCTCAGAGTTTTTGTCTATGAACATATAGAAGCTCAAATCGTGCAGAAAAATTGAAACTGTGAACATTTCTGAATCTCAGCAAGCCTTCAACAACAACTAAAAAAATAAAGTACAAAGCTAAAAACCCATCTCTAATGTTCAATTTTGACCTTGGTGTGGACAATAATATCATTAACAGTTCATTCCTGGTCTGCTCATGATGGAATGTTATCGTGGGTCACAGCCTTGGCCTCTGACATTCCAAGTCAGCTTTCTGAAATGACAGTGCAATCCCATGTGGAGATACATTAAAAGTTTGTAGAAGATTTTGCTAGAAATAAAAGGTACAGGATAATTCCTCCTACAAGTAACATCTGTTTTTTACCCACTGATTTTGGTGTTATGTTAGTTGCCATGCTAACAGATTGCTGATGATTTCTGAAGTTCAGGGGCTATACAGAAAGAGATGGGGATTACTAGCAAATTTGTAGCCAACAAAGGGGCAAAAAAAGGATTTCAAATTACATTGCGTACACTGGAATTTTCACAAATAGCAGCTGGGTACATTTTACAGACTATTGCTACTCTTTCCTGTTCTATATTGTGAAAGTGTCCTGGCAATCAATGAAGGTGTGTTTATTAAAATCCTGTGGAGAGATGTTGACTGATGCACCGCTGCAAATTTTACCAAGTATTTACTAAAACTTGATATATTTTTTTCATAATTACAGGAAGTTTGCAACCTGAGAAGCCATTTAACATCTGGCAAAACGCAAGAAAACCATTGGCAAGGTTGAGAAATCCTTTTTATCCCAGGTGAACATGAAAGAAAGCAAGGTAAATTTTCTGCAGTAGAGGATTGTCCAGAAAGCAAGGTGTTCTAAAACAGCCTAGCCTTAGGCTACGGCTTTCATGCAGACACTTCATCTACTGCAGGAAAACCTGTGTCAGATCTCCCTCCCACTGCTAACATTAAGGGTTTTGGAGGGCTGCTAAAGGGCACTCATGTCCAGTTTTAAGGATTAACAGTGCTGATGGGAAACAGATTGGTTTAAACTCACAATTCTCTCCAGGGCTGCATAAAGGGTACGAAATGTAAATAAATTATTTATCTATTAAACAAGCAGCCGTGGGAAGTAACCAAAGTGCATAATCAATAGCAGAAATGTTAAAAAATTACAACAAGGGTTCCCAAGGTGATATAGCTCAAACTGAAGTTACATAACATCATCGTGAGCCTGTACGTGCTTTCATATACATGTGCTTTCTATGTTCTAAAAAGTAGGTCTGGTTGTGAGTGGTGACACATAGAGCCCATGTAATCAGAATCACTTCCATTTCTGGAAATCTTTCCCCACCTTGATCCAACAAAGGTGTCTGTCTTCTGTTTCTGTGCAGTTTTGGAATAAGATATATACAAATGGCATGGACTATGATTTCAGACAGGATGGTGTGTTAAACCAGAATATTTTATTTAAACTTCTGTCTAAACATGTGAGAAGCATATACAAACTGCCAGTATCAGACAGTGTTCCTAGGTTTGCCCATTTCCTGTGCAGTCTTTTCAGAACATCTATTCCTTTCCATTTTTTCAACATGATTCAAAATTTTAAAGGGCCAAGACACTCAACTCAGTTCTTGAACTGAAATACAAGTTACATTTAAACTAGAAATAATAAAATACAAGTATAATTTAGGAATGTTTCAGAAACATCTTGTTTAGATTGGAATTAGCAAATAATTCTCCACTTTGGTTTCAGAGAGCATTACAAGCCAGATCTTTTTTTCTCTCTCTCTCTTTTTTTTTTTTTTTTTTGTCTGCATAGTATTTAATCATTTATTTCAGTATTCCTGGCTAATATCAATTAGCTGACTAACTTTAAGTATATTACATTGAATTATATTCTATAAAATCAGCAATTAAAGTCATTAAACTTATTTAATATCCAGTACGAATATTCGTTATACTTCATCAAAGCCACTTATTCAGTATGAGTTCACTGGAACACAGCCTGAAAGCCCTGCTAACATTAAGGCCCAAACAGTTTAAGAACCAACCCAAAGATATTCTAATTTTTCTAATATTAGGATATTAATGTATCAAGAAGCATTTTCCAAATATTATATAGCCTATTAGTATCACTCCCTGATTAACTTAATGAAAGAATCCTTCTATATTAATTAATTAGAAAGAAGGTTAAGGTGAAATCTAAAACTAATAGGGATCCTATCAGCAAACCAGTGAGATTTGAGTTTGCCTTCCAGTTTTTAGGGCTGAATTGTGATTCTGAAGCTTAATGATAAAAGAATACAAGTCTAAGATGAAAATGCAGGTTACATAGACAGGCTTTTAGATTCTAATTTAAGAAATGTGGGTAGATTTCCTTAAATAAATTTTCTTCCCCCCCAAATGACCTGTTATTTAGTCTCACTCTCTTGTTTGAATTTAAACTTAATTTTTTTTTAGATTTTTTGGTTTTTCATTTTTCCAGTCTTTCTATGCATTTAATTTCTATAGGTAGGCTCAAGGATTTTACAAAGCTTGTGGAACTCATACTGAAATGCACAAGAGAGTTGTAATTAATCATATTTTTGTAACAGCATATATGTGCAAAGACAAATCTTATGTTTATAATCATTTATGCTCGCAGATTCACTGTCATAGGTTTAATCTAACAAAAGAAGTGTAAAATCAAGAGAAACTGAGATTATTTTTTGTCCCAGCAAGAAATCCACAGAAAGCATTGTTTTCTACTGTGAAGCAGAAGGTGTAGAAAACACCATCTTTTTCCCAAAAAACACACAGTTTGAATTAAATACAATTTCTGTCTGAAATGAGATGAGAGTTGCTACACTGGGATGACCATTCTTACTAATACAGATTAATATGTCCAATCTGAAAATACTAAAGAAAAGCATTGCAACATCTTCTCCTATGATATGTCTTTTTAACTTTCTCATCAAATCAAATTCTAAATATACCAGAAGCATCTGGGAAAAAAAAAAAATAAATAAGGGGAGGTGGGGATTCATAAGAGAGCATTAAAATCAGTAAATAATCTGAAAGAACAACAGTGTGGAAACTTTCACAGGCAGGTCAGAGGCACGACCAGAATTCAAATGAACCAGTAATGTTTACAGGCTAAAAACACTGAGCTATCTCCAATGCTAAGTTTGAATAGTTTTATAGTTCAAGTTACACCATTCCTAAAGCTCTCACTGAGGTTTAAAATATGACTAAGGTAATTTACTTCCCAATATGGCATTAAATTTAGCAGTTCTTAATGATCACATATAATCCATTTAATTCTGGTGAACTGCAGCAGTGTAAGTGAAAATTGATGGAAGACTGATATAATTATACCCTACCAATAACCAGATTATTTTAAGAGGCTGTCAAAAAGATTTAAAATGTAAAGATTTTCTAAAGCCATCCTGGAATAGTATTTAATAGGGATCTTTCTTTGTTCACAGAAAGTTTTTTTTTCCTTTCTTTAGATCAAAGATAAAATGAAATAGCCATAAAGAGAGCTACATTTTATTAAATAACAAAATATTTTCTATCAAAATAACATATATAATAGAATCATAGAATGGTTTGGATTTGAAGTGAACTTTAAAGGTCACCCAGTCCAATCCCCCTGCAACGAGTAGGGACGTCTTCCACCAGTTCAGTTTGCTGAAAGCCCCATCCAACCTGACCTTGAATGTTTCCAGGAATGGGGCATCAACCACTTCTCCGGCCAACCTGTTCCAGTGTTTCATCACCTTCATTGTAAAAAATTTCTTCCTTATATCTAGTCTGAATCTACTCTCTTGTAGTTTAAAGCAATTACCCCTTGTCCTATCACTTCAGGCCCTGCTAAAATGTTTGTCCTAATGCTTCTTATAAGCCCCCTTCAAGTACTGGTAGGCCGCAATAAGGTCTCCCGGAGCCTGTTTTTCTCCAAGATGAACAACGCCAACTCTCTCAATCTTTCCTCGTAGGACAGATATTAAATAGTACTGCTTGCAATACAGACCCCCGAGGGACACCACTTGTAACCGATCTCCATCTGGACATTGAGCTGTTGACCGCTACCCTCTGGATGCTACCATCCAATCTATTCCTCACCCACTGAACAGTCCACCCATCAAATCCCTACCTCTCCAATGTAGAGAGAAGGACAGTTGTGGGGGACTGTGTCAAAAGCCTTATAGAAATCCAGATAGATGATAGAAGTCTGGATAGATGACATCAATAGCTCTTCCCTTGTCCACTGATGTATTCTCTCCATCATAGGGTTGGTCAGGCAGAACTTTCCCTTGGTGAAGCCATGCTGGCTATCCCAAATCCCCTCCCTGTCCTCCATGTGCCTTAGCATAGATTCTAGGAAGATCAGGTCCATGATCTCCCGAGGCATAGAGGTGAGGCCACAGGTCGGTAGTTCCCAGGGTCCTCCTTTCTACCCTTTTTAAAAATGGATGCAATGTTTCCCTTTTTCCAGTCCAGGGAAACCTAACAGCCATGACTTTTCAAATATCATGGAGAGTGTCTTGGCAACTGCATCATCCAGCTCCCTCAGGACTCTGGGATGCATCACATCAAGTCCCATAGACTTTATGTTTGGGTTACTCAGGTGGTCACAAAACTGATCTTCTCTTACGGACTCAGGGACTTTGCTCCCCCAAGTCCCTGCTTTGTGGTCCATCTACCTGAGCAGTGTGGGAAGAGAGGTTGCCCGTGAATACTGAGGCAAAAATGTTGTTGTGTACCTCAGCCTCCTCCTCATCTGTTAGCAGTTTGCCAGTCGTGTTCATCAGGGGGGTTACACTTTCTTTGACATTCCTTTTCTGGCTGACATACCTGTAGAAGCCCTTCTTACTATTCTTCGCTTCCCTTGCCAAGTTCAACTCCAGCTGTGCCTTGGCCTTCCTGATCCCGTTCCTTACACAACTGGGCAGCGTCCTCACACTTTCCCCAGGATACCTGTTTCTGCTTCAACTCGCAACCAGTGTATTTTAATTCCATTTTGAACAATGTCATAAATGAGGAAAAGGAAAAAAAAAAAAGAAGAAAAAAATAAAGGAGAGGAATGTGGAAAGAGGAACAGAAAGAGGGGAGAAGTGAGAATTGGGTCCCCAGGGACTGAGGATTTATATTGTTTAGCTGATTTTTATAGGACTTTATTTTCCTTTAAAATTTGAGACTGCAGCTTGTCATTCCTTATAGCACAATGTTACACTTACACATTAGTATATATTGATATTTTTGTAACTTTTTCTTACAAAAGTGCGGGTGCCCCGGTTTCGGGGGCGGGCGCTGCCGGGCGGCCCCTGCGGTGAGGGCCCGGGGCTGCCCCGTGCCGGACACAGCCGGTTCCAGCCGGCTCCAACGGCCCCACCGCAGGGCACAGCTGAGCCCCTCAGCCACGGGCGGGCGCCGCGGGGAAAGCCTGGGTCAGAAAGGGCAAAACGCTGCCCGGCAGCCAGGGCTGAGGGAAACCGGGTGAGAAACAGCCCTGCCAGCCCCGAGGGGAGAGCAGGAGGAGGGGAGGAGGGGCTCCAGGCGCCCCCGCAGAGATGCCCCTGCGGCCCCGGGAGAGACCCCGGTGGGGCAGGGGTTTCCCGGCAGCCCCTGGGAAGGGCCCGGGCTGGAGCAGGTTTCCACGCTACAGTTCGTGGAAGACCCCAGGCTGGAGCAGGTGGACATTTCCTGAAGGATTCCAGCTCGTTGGAAGGGCCCGTGGTGGAGAAGGGAAACGGGTGAGGAGGCGGGAGCGGCAGAGAGGAGCTGGCGGGGACTCACCACAGCCCCCCGTTCCTCATCCCCCTGGGCTGCGCAGCGAGGAGTCGGGAACGAAGGACTGAAGCTGAGTCTGGAAAAAAAGGTGAGGGGAAAAGGCGTTTGTTTTTTTTTTTTTTTTGTTTGTTTGTTTGTTTTTTTACCTTCCTACTCACTTTTTAGCACATATTACTTTGCACAAATTACTTTTCCCTAAATTGAGTTTGTTGTGCCCAGAATGGTAACTGGGAAGTAATTTCCGTGTCTTTATCTCGATGCATAAGATTTTATGTTATTTTTCTCCCCCTGTTCTAGTTGAGGAGGCCAAGTGAGAGCTGTTGGGTGCGCATCTGGCAGCTGGTAAAGGCACCGCAGTTTTAAAAAATAAAATAGTTGATTTACTATACTGTAAGTATGTGATGAGGCCTGGTGAGGGGAAAAGATTGAACGGCCAAAAAATGCCTTTGTTTTTCAGGGCACTTTGCGTGGGTGTAAGTAAACGGGTTAAAAAACAGCAATGGCTGTACATTTTTTGGGGGTGAAGAATGATGAAATACATAGCTAGAAGAACTTACGGCATTTATTATACAGATAATAAGTGCTCAGGAGGTAGAAAACAGAGGTTTTATAAACAGCGTGGTAATCCATCTGAGTTGGCTCAGATGTCAAGAAGTATTCAACATTCAAAGCGGGATCTTATGTACCCAGTATAGGAATAATATATCATGGATTCCAGTGTTTTCCAATATTTAATGCTTATTTTAAATGTTGTAACATTTATGGTGCAGTGCCACTTAGATACACTTGAAAATCATATTTTTAAGATGGCAGTGTGTACTTCAGCTGTATCATTTCTTGGTCACTACTTTCCTAAAGTTAAATCCAGACTCCAGTTCTTCAATAAATGTACCTTGATTTTCAGTTATCATGCAGACTAACAAAATCTACCTTAGTTGCGTTTTAGCAAACTTCTGGGAAAACATTGTAAATGTTACTGTAGCTTCTAAAGTTCCAGGGGAAACACATGCCCTCATTGTATTAATGATATAACAGTAAACTAAACCATTATGCAATAATGAAAAAAAAAAAGCAACCAAAACCAACAGTCAAAACAAATTACATACAAGCTGGTGGGTAAACAGTAGTTTTTATATAGGAAATATAGCTTCAGATATGAAGTGGTCAAGAATCCCTTTTGCTCAGCCCGATCTTTTTACTTAGAGGCATCTCCTGGCACTGGCAACTCAGAACCCAATACAAATGCAGAACCGGCAGGGGCTCTGACTCTGTTATTCATGTTTCCGAAGGTTAACCTCTTCATTCTACTCTATAATGCCAGCCCGTGGCTATACTGCATACAGAGGAAAGGTAGCTTCTCCTGGAGAAAAAAACAGAATGTGTGAAATATATAAAGATTTAACCAGCCGTGGTGCCCAGTAGAGTCACAGCTTGGCTTTCACGTCAAATCTCTGCTCTAGAAACATGTTGTCTGTTTGACTTGCTGCAGCTGACAGAGATGAATATGTAAATACATGTAGAAATTCCTAGACTTTCTTGAATTTTATTCATGCTATACCCTCTTGCTTAAAGAGCTAAAAATAAGAATAAATAGATGATAGTCATATAAAATGCATATTTCTTTTTAAAATCAGGAACTAAATATTAAATTCCTTAGTACCACTCAGACTTAAATACTGAATGTGGTATCATGGAAGTCATGGGATTGTCGGAGTTGGAAGGGACCTCTAGTCCAACTCCCCTGCCAAAGCAGGATTGCCTATAGCACATTACTCGGGACTGCATCCAGGAGGGTCCTGAAAATCTCCAGAGAAGGGGACTCCACGACCTCCCTGGGCAGCCTGTTCCAGTGCTCCGTCACCCTCACCGTAAAGTTTTTTCTCATATTTGAATGGAACTTCCTGTGTTCTAGCTTGTACCTGTTGCCCCTCATCCTGTCACTGGGATCTGCTGAAAAGAGTCTGGGTACATCCTCCTTCAACCCACCCTTTAGATACTTATACACACTAATAAGGTCTCCCCTCAGCCTTCTCTCCTCCAGGCTAAAGAGCCCCAGCTCTTTGAGCCTTTCCTTCTAAGGGAGGTGCTCCAGTCCCTCAGTCATCTTAGTTGCCCAAGATTGGGCTCTCTCTAGTAGTTCCCTGTCTCTCTTGAACTGGGGAGGCCAGAACTGGATGCAGTATTCTAGTTGCGGCCTCACCAGTCCTCCCTTGACCTACTGGCCACATTCTTCCCTCTGCAGCCCAGGATTCCATTGGCCCTCTTGGCAACAAGGGCACATTACTGGCTCATGGATAATTTACTATCTACCAGGACCCCCAGATCCTTTTCCTCAGAACTGCTTTCCAGCAGGTCCACCCCTAACCTCTATTGGTGCCTGGCATTCTTCCTCCCCAGGTGCAGGACCCTACACTTGCCCCTGTTGAACCTCATTAGGTTCTTCTCTGCCCAGCTCTCCAGCCTGTCCAGGTCACGCTGGATGGCAGCACAGCCCTCTGGAGTGTCAGCCATCCCTCCCAGTTTGGTATCATCAGTGAACTTGCTGAGGATACACTTTGTCCCCTCGTCCAGGTCATGGATGAATATGTTGAACAAGACTGGACCGAGTATTGACCCCTGGGGGACACCACTGGTTACAGGCCTCCAACTTGACCCTGCTCCATTAATGACAACCCTCTGAGTTCTGTCACACAGCCAGTTCTTAGTCCACCTCACTGTCCCCTCATCTAGCCCATGCTTCCTGTTTCCTAATGAGGAGGTTATGAGAGACAGTGTCAAAACCCTTGCTGAACTCAAGGAAGATGACATCTGCTGCTCTCCCCTCATCCAGCCAACCAGTTATAAAATCACAGAAGGCTATCAGATTGGTCAAGCGTGATTTACCCTTGGTAAATCTGTGTTGACAGCTCCCAATAACTTCCCGTTCTTCAACTTGTTTGGAGATGACATCCAGAACGAGTCACTCCATTACCTTCACAGGGATGGAGGTGAGACTAACTGGCCTGTAGTTCCCTGGGTCCTCCTTGTTGCCCTTTTTTGAAGACTGAAGTGTGATTTGCCTTCATCCAGTTCTCAGGCAACTGTCCTGTTCTCCATGACCTTTCAAAGATGATGGAGAGTGGCCCAGCAATAACATCTGCCAGCTCTCTCAGCGCTTGTGGGTGCATCCCATCAGGGCCCATGGACTTACGGATGTTTAGTTTGGCCAAGTGGTCTCTAAACCAGTCCTCCTCTACTGAGGGAAGATCTTCCTCTCTCCACACCTTCACCCTTGTCTCTAGGTCTGGGATTCATGAGCATGTTATTAGAACATTATTGAGACGACCGTTTCACCATAACTAAAAATGTCTATAGAGCGACATAATTATGACACAGTTCTAAGAAATAAAACTGGACACAGGAACTAAAAGTGAAACAAATTTATTAATGCATTAGAAATATGCCTTATCCTTCAGTTACTCAGGTATATTGACTTACAGCATTTAAACAAAATATCATAGAACACAATTCCTTACATCACAGTTACCAATTACTCTAGAGCAAATATGACTCATCAGAAATAATGAAAAACCTAATTCTGTAAATATTTGTAATTGCTTTTCAAGCTACTGTGATATAACTTCAGCTTCCCAGATGATGGGGAAGGAGAAGAGCAAAGATACTGGTGCTCTTTAAGAATTCAGACACCATTCAGACCCAGATTACTTTCATAGCTAAAGACCTCTTTGTGGCAAAGTGGTTATAATAATGACTGGTGTATAAAATTGGCATGCTCTGTTTTTCTTACTACGCATTGGTTCAGGCATTGTGCATTTTGAAGTGTAGACTGCTTCAAATTGTAAAGATATATGGAGAAGAGTTACAGTAAACTATAGTGATTTGTGTAAGAATTGGTCACATTTCACCTCTAACAAAAAAGGGAATATTTTTTTAAAGTGCATCTAGGATAACTGTTGTGGATGCTAAACAACTAGAGAATGTATTGGTCATCACTAAATTAATTAAGAACTGGATAATTGTCAACTCTCTACATCTGTCAGCTGAGAAAATAATCAAATGAGAATATTTCAAACAGGTTCCACAGGGCCTGAACTAGTGCTATTTAATATTTTTAATAGGGATCTGGAAATAAATAGGAAAATAATCACTTGGAAGATTTATATATGTCATAAAAGTCAGTGGAACAAAATGTGTTGAAGAGAACACAGTCAAAGAAAACTCTGAATTACTTGATAAGTTATGCACTTAAATAGCATTTACTCTGTAGAGCCATATGTACAATTATAGATCTAGAAACAAGGAGTGCAAGCCATACCTACTCAATTAATGACTGTTTTGTATATGGAATATTTGTTTTCTTAGAAGGCTTTTGAAAACTGGTTGATGTACCTTAGCGAGTTTATTACCCGGTAGCCCATCTGCAGAGTAAAATGTTACATTAACGTAATACTAAATCATGATGTATTAGAGGCTGGAACAGCAGGATGGACTAGAACAAGCTCAGTGCATGCTGGAACATGTAAACCACATTTATACATGTTTATTGTGTTTGGAATCAACTTAGTGGCCATGCATTTCCTTTCTTACTTTATCTCGTGAAATTTGTAACTCATGACAAGGAGTCTCACATCTAATGTACATACTTATCTTGTGGACAGTCTGTATCTGTGCAAAGAGCCTGTTGCTGACTTCTTTGTCATTAATTTTTTTATGAGCTACTTTAGTAGCAAGACCTTTCGCTATTAGCAAATTTCTGTAAGAAACGTTAGTATAATGCATCCTGGGAATAAAATACAGAGTGGTATTACAGTGCTTGGGCATGCAGCGACAACAGCTCTGAAAACAATGTAGAGGTTGTAATAGACAAACCTGAATCTGACATAGTAAGCATCTTGTATGATACTGTGAGATAAAATAGTTACGTAAAAGTTAGCTTTATGAATAGGGGAGTACTAATCTACCAATGACCGAAAACATGCATTTTTGAATGGATTTGGAACATTATACTTTTCTGTATATACTTTTCATTTTAAGAGAATGTTGAAAAAAGGGATGCACAGAAGAGCCATGCATGTTAGTCTGTAGGTGAAGAAACTTTACATTGAAGGACAAATAGAAAACAGTCTATTTAGCTTTTAAAGAAGAACTTGGTTGCAGTGTACAAACATATCTATGAAAAAGTGTACTAGAGAGTACTGCGGTATTTCGTCAGAAAAAAATATAACAGGAGCTAGTGGCTTGAACCTGAAACCAAGTGAAATGGAAATATCATGTATTCTGTAACCAAGAGGGGGATAAACCCTGGACAAAGGAAGGTGTGAAGGGAAATGCACTCTCTGTCTATTAATGTTTTAATTAAAATTAGGTGCCTTTTTTGAATAATAAGCTTTAGCTAAGCAAAAGTTACTAGCTTCCATTGGAGGATTCCTGGGGAGCTCCAAGAATGTCCATGGAAATGAAAATGCATAGGGATGTTTCTGTATTAGGAAGATGAAAGCAACATTATCTTTTCCAGAATGTGCATAAACATAATTATATATATATCAACATAAGTGTACACACATGATAGGAATACATGTCTTTATCAGCTTCTATCAATTCATAGTACTGGTTTTCTAGAGCCAAACAAAAGCCATTGAAAATTATTTTGCTACTCCCTTGTTCCATCAATGTTCAGAAATCCTGCTCATTTCATCATTTTTCAGAAATCCTGATACTTAGACTCTGTTTGCTTGTCTACTTCCCTGAGAAGGAAAGAGATCATACAATAGTGGGACTCTCTTTATCTCTAAGATGACTAGATCACCTGGTCTTGCTCTACCTTTCTTATTAGTCTCAGGGAAGTTGGGACTCATCCTTTATTTCTTGAGTGGGCTCAGATTCTCAAGGTTTAGGGTTGTATAGTCTTTGGCCATGAACTTAGAGTTCACTGGTTTTAATCACCATTATAAACATTTTATCTATCACAATACTAATTTTATTAACTTGTTTTCCATGGTAGTACCTCTTTTCGTTTCTGAAAGAATTCCCTCGTGTCAGAGAAGAGGGCAGCAGTTACTCTTTTGCTTTAAAAAAAGGCTTATTAGAAGGCTTTCCTAACGAAATAATTATATAAAGTTATTATTTTATTGTGTATATGCCCATGCTGCTACATACACAATATGGCATAGACATATTTTTTTGTGGCAACAGATGGCATGGGCAACAAACAGGAGGAGATGGAAGCCATTGTGCAGCAGAACTATGATATAGTTGCCATCATGGAAACATGGTGGGACAACTTACACAGCTGGAGTGTCTCAATGGATGGCTATAAAGCCTTCAGAAGGGACAGGCAAGGAAGGAGAGGTGGTGGGGTAGTCCTGTATGTTAGGGAGTGTTATGATTGTCTAGAGCTTAACAGTGGTGACGATAGGGTTGAGTGTTTATGGGTAAAGAATCAGGGGAAGTCCAACAAGGCAGGTCTCATGGTGGGAGTCTTATAGACTACCCAACCAGGATGAAGAGGCAGATGAAATACTCTATAAAAAGCTGGGAGAAGTCGCACAATTGCTAGCCCTTGCTCTCGTGGGGGACTTCAACTTACCAGATGTCTGCTGGAAATACAATACAGCAGACAGAAAAGAGTCTAGGAAGATCCTGAAGTGTGTGGAGGATAACTTCCTGACCCAGATGGTGAGTGAGCCAACTAGAGAAGGTTCCCCACTGGACCTGTTGTTTGTGGACAGAGGACTTGTGAGCAATACGATGGTTTCAGCAAAATAGTAAGTCTGGTTTCTGGGTTATGTCTGTCTACACCTTCCTGTGTCGACATGGCCTCAGAACTTTGTCTTAAAATGTTGTAAAAGTTAAATGCTGCAAATGATGTAAATGCTATAAAATGTGTTTTAAAATGCTCCCAACACATGCTGTTTATGGAAGGTAGATTGTTTAGGGCAAGAACTGTGTTATGTGTGCACTTTGATTTATTCTGAATCTGGGCTGTGCTTCGCAACAGAAACCTTGTAGTCACTTAATCAGTCTTTAAAAGCACTGCCTGTTCACCAAAATAAATGTACTATTTGTGGACGTATTGTGCATACAAAAAAATTATCTCTCAAGCAGGCATTACTCCCATAATATCAAAGTATTAGTATGTTGCCACTTACTGTAGAAGTGGTATCTGTAAGTCATTGGTCATCATTTGGGGTGAATTCACATGGGCAAGCTTTTTTTTTCCTTCTTTGTTTTTAACATCCATCTGTTCACATAGATTCCACAGATTGTGCTTGTGGTTCTGGCTGTCAGAGAACATGAAGGCTTAGCAAATATATCTAATATACTTTAAAAGTAGTTTGGAAACGATTTAAGAACATGGAGAAATGTGTAGGCTCCAGGCAATCTAGTACCTTAGAGAATGTACCCATCCCAGAGCTGTAAACTCCAATAAATCATATTGTGAACATACTGTAAACATTTTCATTGTTCCAGCTGGCAAAATGCTTTTTCATGCACGCAACATAGGCCCTGTTTCCAGCACGTTTTTTGCTCTTGACCAAAAGGACGCAATTAATTTCCTAAAACAGTGGTTAGGTTCTGTTTTGCATTTTTGGTATTCACTTAAAATGTGGTAGTCCCTTTTTGACAGCATCACAGAGAAGCTGAAGAACAAACGATGAGTAACTAGAATCAAAATGTACAAATGGGCAGTTAAATACAATACAAACCAAAAATAAAAACCTGTCCCACAGAAAGCTAACCGGACCTAATTAACAGCGGTGTGACATACATGAAAAAAAATATTATAGAGATCTCTTTCCTCCAAAGTTGCATTGAATCTTGCTGACGGAAAAGATGCCAAGAGAACTCGCCCTATAGACTGTGCTTCTTCATTAGTAGTGGATAAGCAGCATGGAACTACATAACTCCTATTATCTCTTTGACTGAAATTTAATTGGTGAGTTACTTTTGATTTTGAGTCATTATTTGCAGATGCTGACACATAGAGGATTTTATAAGTTTAGTCATGTATGTCAGAAACAAGTCAAAAGATGAAGTAAATGAGCAAAAGTTAGAACTTTATTGTGAAATCAAAGAGAAAATAGAGTACAGATACAGAATAATATTTCATCTTGGTGCATAGAGAAGACTGAGAGAAAGGTGTCAGGGCCTTGAGGGCACTGTTAGCTGTTGCTGTCCCTGCCTGGCCAAGGACGCCATTTCAGCACCCCTAGGGCCATCAGTCCCCGGTATCGTCACAGAAGGCAATCATATTGGTCAGTCATAGTTTATTGTTGGTAAGTCCGTGCTGACTGTTCCCAGTTACCATATTGTCCTCTTTGTGCTCAGAAATATGTTCCCTTGTTCCATGACTTGCCTAGTGGCCAAAGCGGGGCTGAATGGCATGTAGTTCCCTGGATTTTGGAAGGTGTTACAACATTTGCCTTTCTTCAGACATTAGGGGCACCATGCACGTCTCCATGTCCTTTCAAAGATGACAGAAAGTAGACTTGCTAAGACACCTGCCTGCTTTCTCAGTACCCTCAGATGTAGCATATCTGGCCCCATGAACATGTATAGATTGAGTTCTTGCTAATAATCTCTCCCTTGATCCTAATCTGCCACTGGAAGTTCTCTTGCGTCCAAGTAGAGGGGTTTGTAATGGTGATATATAAGCTGAGTCCCAGATTCAGAGTTCATGACACCCCCAAGCAGAGCTTCTTCCAGTCCAGTCCATTGTTGGTCCAGTCCACCTAGTACTTAAGACACTCAGACCCTCACATCTTCTTACTGTTCCATTCCTGATCTCCGTGTTTATGCCACTTCTCTGTGGATGCCAGTTGTGTAAAATCTACTTGATAATCCAGTTTCATTACCTCCATATTCTATGGCATCTCACCTTTCTTTCCCAGGGAGAATGTTTTCATCAAAGCAGAGCAGAGGCTATGCTAGGTATATGTGATCCCTGATAAATGCTGATGTTCCCTGACATCTAGGAACCACCAATCTAAATTCATTCCCATTGATTTTGAGCTTCTGGATGTGGCTCGTGGTCTGAAGGCCATTGTGATGGAAGACACAGACTAAGGAGATAAGAGGAACCCAGGAGAGAGCTACCTGGTTTCCAGAAGTCTTACTTGCTCCCTGCATCACAGGGCACCAACCTGCTCAGAGGGTTATAGCAGCTTGTCTTGGATCACATCAGCAAGGTGGGATGCAAATGACAGTGTGAGAAACAATGTAAATGACTTCCTTCAACCTCTGTCTTGTCACAAATAGTACAATCCTAGGCAGAACTTCCTCTCCAGCTTAATTGCACAGCCCTCAAGAACTGCTACGGAGTTGTCCTGTCGCTCTCTGTTCTGCCTTGCTCTTCATGCCATACCCTTAGCCCCTGTGTTAGTTGTCAGTATCCTGTGCCACCTTCTCATGAGCTGTCATATTCAACTGAGCTCATGTCCTTAGCTGAACTTTACCTCTTTATTGGCCAAGCCTGCAAAAGAGTGCCACCTCCTACATCTGACCAAATTTCACAAAGCTGGATACAGCTGGTTTTTGTGAGAAACTAACCCTCAGGCACGGGCATGAAAGAATACGTGTCCAGGAAAGATTATATGCATGAGTAGGAGAGGAGGTATAAACAGAATACTCTGGAGATAGTGTATTGGTATTTATGCAACGTTTTGCAGAAATGGCTTGTGCTCCACAGTAAATATAATTTAATTAATCAACATCAACCCTTGATCCAAATAACTTGTGTCACCATTTTCAGTCAGGGATTCACTACTAAATGAGTGGAATAGTTTTCACAACCCAAATATGTAAACCCCATCTTTCTGTGATTTTCTTGTCCTTTCTCTTCTGTGAATCATATCAGTTCCATCCTATAGAATCTAAGCCTCAAAATATCTGCTTCCCTGTGCACCTATTGCAAGACACTAGTTTGTCGATGTTTGTGCTAAGGTTTAAAGTATAACAGCCAACTAATATAAGGCATGAGGCCATTAGAAATAATCATATTTGAGAACAAGTTTAATATAAATGTTATTGTCTCATTTTCACTTTAATCTAAAGAATGTTAAATATGCAAATCATATTTTTTGATAGAAAATGTCAGCCAAAGATTTTAAAGTATGTGCTTAAAGTCAGGCTCATACGTATTTAATTGTACTGCATTATGTGTTGTGCCTACTTATTGAAAAAGATATTTTAAGTCTGTTTTTTCAAAGTGCTCAGCACTTATAACTCATTTTTCTTCAATTCAAGTTTCACATGCTCAGCAGTCTGGTATAAGAGGATGTATTTAGAGGTTTGTAGATGTAAATATCAATACAGAACCCTAACTTCAGGTTTCAAACTTTCTTGGTATGGCATATTAAATTTCTTTAGAAATATTCATTGGCCATCTGTGAACCCACAAGTGTACTCTATCTCATATGGTAAGAAAATCTGTAGCTCTTGTCTTCTATGTGGCTAGGAATCATTACTTGCGTGTCACTTTAAATTTAAGCATGCATTGCAGAGAAAGTATTTTGAAGCTCTGTGATAACCTGCTGCCAAAATACTGTTTACATTGACAATTTAATAGAGTGGAAAAATGCTTGTTTTCTATTTAGTAAAATTTAGGACCTGATCTAGATGTGAATTCCTTCCATGGTAGATCTCGTGAAAACTGTCAGGCAATGGTTTATGTAGCACTGCTAGTGAAATGAAATTTTGAAAGGTAATACACCTTGGCCAACAGATAATTGGACACTCTGCATAGGTTACATCTCAAGGAGGAAGTTTTCATTCTATATAGCAAAAAACTACTGAACCTTGCTGATTTCATTAGTACACTGGACATTCTTATTGTTTATTGAGCACGGGTACTTATCTAAGCATCATTGCATCTGAGGATTGACTTATTCTGAGTGTTTGAAAAGAAGAAGAGATAAAATAAGCTTAAATGGAACAGAGTTAAAAACAGCAGGTTCTTCCCTCGCCCATTGCTTTTTCTGATGTCACACAGAGAAGCATATAATGTGTATCATGCCTTCTCCAATAGTCCATCTTTTCAATACTGATGGAAAGCTGGCCACGAAGGTGTGACTCTGTCATTTTAAACTCATAAATGGAACTATCAGCCAATCATAGCAGGGTGTGTAAATCACNTAAGCAAACATAGCATTGTGTGTAAATCACCTTTTTTTTTTTTCTTTTTTTTTTTTTTTCTTAAATAGTTGCCAGGTAATCACCAGTAGCCCAAATCAATTAAAATGAAAAATCTGGCTAATTAGAGAGAAGGAACTTAGCCTTTGTTGTCTCCAGCTCCAGTGATCATGTGAAGATTGCACTCTGTCTTGCCTGTTGGCATATGGTTTGATGAGATTTTCCCACAGCACTCAAGGGGCTTTAAATCTTAATTAAAAGATTTCTGGTTCCTTCCTCATGGTGTCACAGAAGTGAGCTGGCCTGAACACCTCACTTATCGAACAATAGCAGAATATTCTGAAGAGAATATTCTGAATCACTAAATCATCTTAACTAAATTCTGCTTATTGATAGTCATTGTGTTCCACTTTTGAATCAGGAATAATCAGTGACTACTGTGTATTCCTTAACTGTTCAAAAAATTGAGTGCAGAAGGACTGCTGCTAATACCACCTGTATTGAGGCTGACGCTCATATAAGAAACTGTCTAGGAATTAGCTGGTATGCCATGGCAGTTCCCAATCCCACAGTCTTGTATGTGCAAAGCTACTTTTAACATGTTTGGAGCTTTTCTTCCCAATCTCAATTTAAATGTGTGCTTTAAATTAACATTTCATACATATCTATAAATGAAATTGTACAATACCATTATATAATCCATAGAATTAAATGTATAGTATATATACTGAATATAATATAAAATGTAATGGAAATTACGAACAATTTGCACATGACATCTAGATAAAATGTAAACTGAAAAGAAAGAGCACAATTAATTACTTGGAGGAGAAAGGAAGTAATTTCTAATAAATAAAAC
>VXAK01011801.1:56621-95953 GCA_013399435.1 Arenaria interpres | reverse complement strand
TTCTGGGCTCCCCAGTTCAAGAGAGACAGGGAACTACTGGAGACAGTCCAGCATAAGGCAACCAAGATGATTAAGGGATTAGAGCACCTCCCTGATGAGAAAAGGCTCAAAGAGCTGGGGCTCTTTAGCCTGGAGAAGACTGAGGGAAGACCTCATCTATGTTTACAAGTTCCTAAAGGGTGAGTTGAAGGATGTTGGAGCCAGACTATTTTCAGTGGTTTCCAGCGTTAGGACGAGGGGCAACAGGCGCAAGCTGGAACATAGGAAGTTCCACTCAAAAATGAGGAAGAACTTCTTTACGGTGGGGGTGATGGAGCACTGGAACAGGCTGCCGAGAGAGGTCGTGGAGTCCCCTTCTCTGGAGATTTTCAAGACCCGCCTTGATGCAGTCCTGAGTGATGTGCTCTAGGCAATCCTGCTTAGCAGGGGAGTTGGACTAGATGATCTCTAGAGGTCCCTTCCAACTCTGTCAAATCTGTGAATCTGTGAATCTACAACAGCATTACAACGCCGGTGGATAAGGAAAGATCAACTGACATCACCTGCTTGGACCTGTGCAAAGCATTTGACACCATCCCACATGACATCCTATTTTGGAGAGACATGGATTTGACTGATGGACCTTCGTGACCTGTGCATGAATCTCATCAGGTCCCATGAGGCTGTACACCTTCAGGTTCCTTAGATGATCTCAAACCTGGTTTTCTCCTACAGAGAAGGTTCTTAATTCTCCCATTCACTGTCTTTGCCTTCTGCAACTCCAGCAATGTGGCTGGAGCATTTTGCCAGTGAAAACCAAGGCAAAAAAGTCAGTGAGTACCTCAGCCTTCTCCATATCCACTATCAAAGGTGTCTACATCACCTGAGTCACACTGAAGATTAGTGAGACTAAAATTCCTCAGTCAGACATCAATATAAATCGTAGCAACTAGATTTGCCAGAAATTCAGCTATTGGTCAACAGCTACTTGCAGGTGCAAACTCCAGATACAAATAGGAAGAAGAGCATCTTATTTTCATTAGACTGCTAAATTCAAGTACAAACCTGACAATCCACCACCATTATCTTGAACTGATTTTTCATTTCCATGTGCCAAAGCCAGCTGTGCCCCTGTCAGCACAAAATACTTACAGCAGAACACAGCAGAAAAAGAAGCCAAAAACAAGAAAAAAACCAAACAAATAGATTAAAAACTAGAGCATTTCCTGTCAATTAGCAGGGGAAATATAAGTAGGGTGCATTCAAGCACTGAAGTTAGAATACAGCTAAAATATCCAGGAAAGTACCTCCACTTTTCTGCAGAGCTCAGTATGATCTTTAATGACTATACTTAGTCAAGTACTCCATTTCAAATTTTATAGGAAAATCTGATCCTCCAAAATGATGCTGGGTCGGTGATTCATTACTCGCTTACAAGAACAAATGCAACCATTTAAATCACCGCTTCATGTTCTACTTAATCTTACTTTGAACCTTTTTCATGCCTGTGCACTTACTCTAGCAGTGGAAAAGCATTATACCAGGAGTTCTAAGGTGCCCGTACAGGTTCTTTTAGTTATTTTAAGTTCTAGGATTACATGTTGCTGAGCAGACCATTTTAGAGTCAAGGGCCTTCTTTCTCAACAAACAGGCATCAAACTGGTAGATTGTGCAGTGTCAGCTAAAAGATGGTACATTTAAGGACGTCTGAGGACGAGTGAAATCACTGCTGATGGGAATGATTAAGCTCTGAGTGCTGTGTTTATAACTACGGTGCTGTGATTATACATCAGTAGAACGGTGCCATCAGTGGTGCCAGATGCATCGGTGAATTGTGGTGCCTTAAATACAGTGACAGAAAATGAGATTTCATGGGTATGTTTCTTAACAAGGTTTTCCATTCCAAAGAAATGGAAATTATGTTCATATTCAAAATCTGAATTTATGTTCATATCCAAAAAAGCATTTCTAGATTTTCAGCACAATTCTGTAAATCTATAAGAATTAAAATGCTGCAGCATAGGTGCAGAACAGGACTGGTAACAGCATAAAAACTTACATAGTAAGAATGCAAAAATAAGTTTTTGCATTGTTTTTCTTTGCAGTTTTAATGTCCTCCATTAAGAAAACAATCTGTACAATTAAATACAAACTACTCTGATATATGCCATAACATCTTATCTTCCAGGACATTATAAAAGGTCCAATTTTCACAGAATACTCTTCAATCAACTCAAAGATTGAAAAGAAAAAGTGAAAATTTTTACAATGAGAGCGTTATTAAGCATTGGAATGGGCTGCCCAGGGACTTTGGTGGAGTCACCATCCCTGGAGGTATTTAAAAGCCGGGCAGCCATAGTGCTTAGAGACATGGTTTAGTGGTGGTTTTTGTCAGTGTTGGGTTGATGGTTGGACTCGATGATGTGAAAGGTCCCTTCCAACCCAGGCAATTCTATGATAAAACACAGCACTCCAACCCGCATACAAAGTATTCCCTTTAGTCTTTATCAGACAGGATCTGATCTTGTATTCACCTCCACTCCATGGAACAGATCATCAATCAGGGTAAATTAACAGCTCCAAAAGATTTTCTGCTAAAAATAATCCTGCTGTCTCCCAGCCGTACTCACCAGAACATTACCCTGAAAGTGGTTACTGTCTCAGTGTAACCAGCAATAGCAGAATTTCTGAGAACAGAGAATCATAGAATCATAGAATGGGTAGAGCTGGAAGGGACCTTAAAGATCATGGAGTTCCAACCCCCTGCCCTGGGCAGAGACACCTCCCACCAGACCAGGTTGCTCCAAGCCCCATCCAGCCTGGCCTTGAACCCCTCCAGGGATGGGGCAGCCACAGCTTCTCTGGGCAACCTGGGCCAGGGTCTCACCCCCCTCACAGCAAAGAATTTCTTCCTGAGATCTCACCTAAATCTCCCCTCTTTCAGTTTAAAACCATGGTGATGATTTTAAAGAAGACTGTATATTAATGATGGCATCTGGGATACACTGATATTAAAGGAAGGCTGAGGGACTTGGGTCTTTTTAGTCTAGAGAAAGAAGACTGAGGGGGGATCTGATCAACGCCTATAACTACTTAAAGGGTGGATGCCAAGAGGAAGGTGTCAGGCTCTTCTCAGTGGTGCCCAGGGACAGGACAAAATGAAATGGGAAAAAACTTGAATATAAGAAGTTCCACCTAAACATGAGGAGGAACTTCTTTGCTGTGAGGGTGGCAGAGCTCTGGAAGAGGCTGCCCAGGGAGGTGGTGGAGTCTCCTTCTCTGGAGACATTCAAACCCATCTGGACACATTCCTGTGCAACCCGCTCTAGGTGGAGCTGCTTTGGCAGGGGGGTTGGACTGGGTGATCTCCAGAGGTCCCTGCCAACCCCATGTGATTCTGTGATTCTGTGATGTCTGTTGCTAAATGTGACCATGGTTTGATTCCAGATATTTGCAGTAAGTCTAGGTATGGCACAGGGCAAAGAAGATGGAAGCCACTCATCCCCTTGTTCATTCTCATATTAGCTTAATTTCTCCCTCTTAAAATTTTCAAAGAAACTTGTCAGCCCTGACAAAGCAGAACCCACTGTCACTGCAAGCCTTCGATCCCTGCAACAAAAGGTTTGTTAGTTAAACCTCTCAGAAAGTCACTCCGTATTTGCCAGACTGTTCCGTGCGCTGTAAGTGCTGGTACACAGAATGGTCCACTTGTTCATAAAGTAAATGCACGCGACTGTCCAGGAACCCCTGCCAGCTTTATGCATTGCCAAGAGAGATGCACTTCAGCAGGTCATCATTCATATCAGCAGCTGGACGAATGAAAGCAACGTGACGCAGGAACTGGCTTATGGAGAAGCACCAACCTTTTACTAAGATTAACTGGAAATACCCCTCGTCATTTCAACCCTAAAATGTTTCTAAATAGGCAATTTAAAATAATAAAAGGGTATTAACAAGTTGAAAAAGAGATAAATATCATTTGTGACACATCAGATTTTGTGCTGAAAATTATTTCTTCTGTTCTTTCATATTTTCTTCTCTCTTTGAAATAGATGAAACTTCTTTCACCGAGCTCACCACTTTACCTCACTCGAAGTACAGGGCTGTTGCTTTCACACCTGCATCAGTAAGAAACAGGTCTTTTTGCTCTTGTTTTGGCACTTAATTGCAACTTTGCTGCTTCAAAAGCTGAAAAATACTTGAGAAGATAGTTCTAACACATTCTGCCATGAGCTTAGCCCCTGTATTTATTAAAATCTGAAAAAAAAACGATTAACCCAAACTAATACCAGCACTTGGGGTTATATTCAGATGTAAATTTCATCAGTATTAAGTAGAGTAAATCATTTGAAAATTATGGTATTACACTAACATTGCCAAGTTACAGCTGGAAGGAGGTTGGGTATGTTCAGACTCCATTAACCAGCAGAAACTGAGTGGCAAAAGTAGCCTGGAGTGAAGATTTCCAAAGCTGGATGTCACCGTGACACAAACATTTAATTTTGTGCTGAATGGTATTTTAAATGACTGCTAAATTTTCTGACTGAAAATTACCAACTAAAACCTAGGGAATTACTATGGAAGAAAAATCTCCCATCAACACCTGGGTATTTTTAACTGGTCCATCTTTTTGGTTGTTCATTTGCTGTAGTGAGCTCATCACAAAATTACCACATCCTACCAAAATAAGGTTAGCTCAGAAACCACTGGATCCCACCGCCACTGCCAAAGTTTGCATATCAAGTGAATTTTGTTGCTATTCTGCAACTTAGAGTGTGTAGGTCGCAGGCAAAATCACCAGAGCCATGAAAAGTCACCATTGCATCATCATTAACCTGATGGGAAATGCATCCTCAAACTGAGACTGCATTTATCAAACAGTTCTTGAATCTTCTGAGTGAACCTGGGACCTATTTCCAAGGTCTCTTTGTCCTTAGACTCTTGTGTTTTAATTTCAAGTATGCTTTCCTCAAAAGTTTGCTCTTTACAGTGATTTTCAGTTAAGATGTTCTGACATTATTGCTTTCTGAAATTGCTTTCTGAAAATTTCTGAAATAATGCAGACTTTGAGAAGCTTTTCTAAAACAGCAAAGAGAAAGTTCACAAATCCCTAGGACTTATGCAGCTAATGTTTATTTCTTGATATTTTGCTTCAAAGGAAAATCTATTTACATGGGACTTAAATCTTTAAGTCCTTTAAACTTAAGAAAAAAGCATACAGGAACAGAACTGTGATTGTGTTTATAATGAGTTATGTCTATGTAGCAGAAATGTTGAGTTTATACAGCCTAGCAGGGAATACTATAGTAAAAATGATACTATCCCCAATTTTCAAGGTATAACTTTGTTGCAAAAGACAGTATGAGCCTCCATGGTTATTAAATATCAATGGCCTCTGACTCAACTATAGTACTTTCCTAAGCAGAAATACTGTCTTCAACTGGCACTCTAAATACTCCCTAGATTCTAGATGGACTCTTCAGTTTCTGCTCGTAGTCTTCCAGCATCATCACTGGAAATGAAACTTTTTAAGTGAACTTTTTAAGAGGCACTTTTGTACCACTGCAGTTTTGTGGTAGGAAAGCAAGGGGTAAATCTAAGATTTTCTTTAAAAATGACAGAAAATAGCATCATTATTATAATGACGCCAAATAGGATCCTTACAATCTCAGCTTTGGGAAGGAGAAAATAGAATCGAATGTGTAGTTCTATCTTTCATATTTTTCTGGCACTGGAGAAAATAAAATGTAGCAAAAGGTTATTTTTTTCAATAAACCAAGTAGAAATTATTCAAAATGCAAACACAGGAATCAGACCTATGACTAAGGCACCATTTTTAAAGTCTAAGAAAGATAGTATTTCAATTTATTGTATTGGTACTTTATTTACTGTATTGGTATTTGTCATCTGTACAGATACAAAGTTTTCCTGGGGACTGGCCCAAAAAGATGGGAATGAACCACCCCGATCAACTAACCTTATCATCATTGTCCTTCAGGCACCTCACAAATTCTGCCAGGAGAACCAGACACATCTTTTTGACCTAAAAACATAACACACTAAATGTTATTTTACCATGAGGGAAGGATGAATGAGAAATAATGTCATAGCAACATATCAACATGGGGTAGTTATATCACCCAATTTCAGAGTGTATTTATATATATCTGTACTATGAGCTTAGAAGGACATGGACATAAGGTAACACAGTCTGGTGAGGCTCTTTGCCCTGGGTCCCCTTGCTCATCCATGGAGAGAGAATAGCTGTTCAGAAAAGGAATCTAGTTTCTCATTGATGATTTCCCATCCCTGGAGGTGTTCAAGGCCAGGATGGAAGGGCCTTTTTGCAACCTGGTCTGGTGGGAGGTGACCCTGCCCAGGGCAGGGGGTTGGAACTGAATGATCTTTGAGGTCCCTTCCAACCCAATCCATTCTACGATTGTATGATTTGAGAAGGAAACTTTCTGATATTCCCCCATCTCCTCAGCCTCCTGAGTCTCCCGCTATATTCAGTACAGAAAGACAGATCTTTGAAGCTGCAGCTACTGGGCCTTTTGTCAGCAGTCGTGTTCTCGCCTTCTCTGACCCTGGGTAAGGGTGAGACCCAGAAACCCACCAGCCCACCCTAACCCCTCCCTTTGCTGATTTGTTTCCACAAGACCAATGGGCAAGTGGCCTGGAAGCAGTCACCCACCCCATCACAAACAGTGGCATATACCCACAGTCCTTCTGGTCACAGTACCAAAGGAAGACAATTTGAGAACATGAGCAGAGCTGAATCCTGCCAAGACCTCTTTGCAAGGGCAAATTTCTTCCTAGTCTGCTACTTTGCTCTTCTACATTATTGTTATTACAGATTAATCCAAAAGAGCCTTTTTCAAGAACAGTCCTTACTAGTTTCTCACTGGAGGGCTTATTTTAGCCAGTACTAAAGGGTGAGGTATTTGCATATACAAATAAAATACAGCTTCAAACACTGATTCCTTTGTATTTCATAGCTGTGTCTAAAGGACCTTACACTTTTTGTATGAGAGCATAGGCATAAGTATTTTGGTATATCACATTACATTAAAGGATTACTGTTATTTAATACCTCTTTGGCACCTAACATCTTAAATAACCTAAAAGCAATTGACCTGAGATGACATATAACACTTGGATTACCAAGTTAAGCCAGCAAAAGAATTGTGAAGGAGTATAAGAATTTAGTAGCATTTTTTGTCCTCTGGATAATGTTGTGGAAAGATTATGTCCATAGGAAAGACATACAGTTCTTTATTGACATTTTTGCCCTCGCTGTTCATAGATGGGATCATTATTAAAATCCTGAGCCCTAGAAGTATGAAAACCCTACTGTACCATAGCCTAGGTTTTGAGAAAGCCTACGACACAGAGCTCAAACGGCAAATTCTACCTTGTCTCTCATTCTTGAGAGCACTTTGGAGACCTGTGTCCAGAGAGCACTGGGATGTTTTGGCCATCTGGTGGCAATCTTACGGAGTTATAGGCTAGGGAGGGGAAACCAGGAAACAAAATGGGCCCAAATGTTTTGCCATTTAAATCACCAACATTCCTGAAAAATCCCTGCTTTAAAAAGAAAAACAAACCAAAAAAAAAAAAAAAATCAGTTCTGTTGCAAACTGCAGACTAGCACAGGCTGGAAAGGTGCTTTCATCCAACATTGTCATCTCCTGCCAAACAAGAAAGGCAACTGAAAATATTTGGAATGTATTTCTGAGTCTTCAAAAGTAGACTTTGGGTTTTGATCTGTATTTATATGAACTAGACTTGTGAATAAAGAAGATAAAGGAATCAGATCGCTAGTCCAAGATTGTCTCAAGGGCTGACTGATATCCAGACGTCTAGCAAAGGGATCATGCAACATTTTCTCTCCGCTTATTATTTTCCCCTCTCTCTATTAAAAAGTTTATTCATTTTTATTTTTTTTTTTAAAGTAAGGAAAAAGGAAGTTGTAATATTTTGAGTTTTGTTTAGAAGTTTGGTAATAAGATCAGCTCTAGGGTATCCCAGGCTTATGTATGTTTGGTTTGGCTCCATACCGGCAGGGGCGCCGGCATTTTCGTCATGCACTGCACTAGCCACTCCAGAAACATTATTAAACTATTTCCTTAAAGTGCAGGGTAGCCCTCGCTGTGTGATGTGACCCACTGAGGGATCTGGCTGCAGCTAGAGAATTAACCTGGGACCTGCCACCAGACATGATCTCTACATTAACCCGTAGAAAAGCTCCCTGCAGAACTCCAAGAAGTGTCTGACTTCCTAAAATAAAGCTAAGACATTTTCTCCTTTGCTTTAATGCAGGCTATTTCTTTCTCTTTTCATTCTGGGTCCTTATTCTACCACCCCTCGTGCCAAAAATTGAGCTCATATACAGACAGCGCCCATATACTACTGGCGGGATCTTCCAAAATAAAATAAAGCTGTTGATATTTGTATGGTTACAACCCTCATTTATTTGTTAATGCCCTAATGACCAACTGTAGGATGGGATTTCATAGATTTCCCCTTACTGAAACTCTCTTTCTAGGGTAATTTAACTCCTCTCTGCTACTTCCTTGTGCTGTGGGCCAGTTTCTGCATAATTCTGCCAAATCATGTATCACATTTATTCTGTAGCCTACCCCAAATCTGAGCATCGTGCTTGCTGCCTGGAATAAGGTTTCCTGCATGCTGACTGTCAGCTTTATGGCCTGGAGCCGGTGGGGAAAAGTGTTTCTATTTAGCATGGCTCTGGCTGAGGCCCATTGTCTTCCTCCAATTTAACAGAAGATCCATAGGGACAGCGATTCTACCTGCCTTCTAAAATTCCATACCCATCCCGTGCTCACCTGCACTTCTGTCCTCTGTAGCACAAACTTTTCTCATGTTCACAAGGTCTCTCAGCACTAATTCACCACTCCACAGGACATGTCCCCAGCACTGATTTACCATGCTGTGGATTCTCATTCTTCTCTTTGAGCACCCAAAGAGTGCTTTTCTCTCCCTCTTTGGAGTGCAGCTTTAGTAGTTCGCACAGTGTGGGAGAGATTTAGAAGCTGACAAAATTTCACTCATCGAGGTGCTCTGTGCTCTCAGCTCCCGGGGGCCCTGTTGGATCAGGTTCTTTGAATAGCAGCTCAGGAGTCAAACTCAAAAGTAATTTAATATTTATCTCTCTTAGACACCTTTGAAACTCCTAGTCTTGAAGCCGGACTAGTTACTAAAAATATAAATGGCTTTAAAATAGTTTGAGAGTGGCCATGTGTACAAGCTGTGTTCAACAAGCCCAGTTACAACTCATTGAACTGCGTCTTAAAGCCAACTCTGTGAGGTCTATTTCACCCTTCATGCTTTTCTCTCTGCAAATCTTCTGTGCAGCTTCAAAATGAGAACACACATTGGATATTTGCTCTGTAACATTTGGCCACCCGTCAGAGTGAGAGCAGCATTAGGTGTAAATCACAAGGGCACTTGTTCCAATTTAAATATTATTTTTGTATTTGGTCTTAGACTATTCCCTCATATATCAGCTGTTCCCATGCAGACCAGCACAAGAACATCTGTTTAAAAACAATCTGTTTATTTTATTACATCTCCCAAAGTTGTGTTTGTGAAAGCACACAACAATACTGGGAAAGGGAGAAGAAGCCTTCTTATTTCTTTGAGTTCACATGTATGAGCTCTTAGCTCGGTGAAGCAAAGCCTGCCTAATCAGCTCATGCTGCCATGTGTTGTTTCAAAGCAAACCAAACCAAAGAGAATCTAAGGACGAAAACATGCTGTTTCTCAATATTACCAGGCCCAGGAAAAATGTGCAGCTAACTAAACACTCTGTTTAATGAACTACTTTTGTACTTTGCAATTATTTTTATATAATGAAGTAGGTTGGTTGTATTTCCATTTTGGGTTTTTGTTGTGTTTTTTTTTGGTTTGGTTTGGTTTTTTTAAGTAGTAATATTTAGATTTTATTTGAATAGCTAAATAAAATTCTACTTAGGATGTACATTAAAAAATATTGGTTTCAGTGTTCTTTCTATTGCTGATACATTCACAGTTGAATAACTGATAACCTGTAGGGGTAGTCACTGCTGAAATGTTACCAATACAATTATTGCTGCTGTGTAAAAAAAACATTGCACATATGCATGATTCTTCCTATGTGACAATTTCAAAAACCTTTACTCAAGGGAGGGGACTCTGCCCCTCTGCTCTGCTCTGGGGAGACCCCACCTGGAGCACTGTGTCCAGCTCTGGAGTCCTCAGCACATGAAGGACGTGGACCTGTTGGAATGGGGCCAGAGGAGGCTACCAAGATGCTTCAAAGGCTGGAGCCCCTCTGCTGTGAGGACAGGCTGAGAGAGTTGGGGTTGTTCAGGCTGGAGAAGAGAAGGCTCCAGGGAGACCTTAGAGCCCCTTCCAGTCCCTAAAGGGGCTCCAGGAGAGATGGGGAGGGACTCTGGATCAGGGAGGGGAGCCATAGGACGAGCAGGGAACAGTTTCAAACTGAAAGAGGGGAGATTTAGATGAGATCTTGGGAAGAAATTCTTTGCTGTGACGGTGGTGAGACCCTGGCCCAGCTTGCCCAGAGAAGCTGTGGTTGCCCCATCCCTGGAGGGGTTCATGCACAGGTTGGCCGGGGCTTTAAGCAACCTGGTCTGGTGGGAGGTGTCCCTGTCCAAGGCAGGGGATTGGAACTGGATGGCCTTTAAGGTCCCTTCCAACCCAAACCAGTCTATGATTTATTAAATCATAAAATAGTCCTGAGGTTTAATCAAGTAAATCTCTTTTCACCTTGCAGGAAGGAGAACTAAACTACCGGTAAGGTAGTACCTACCTACCAGACATGTAGTCCCCTCACGTGTGAGATTGTCCATGTCTCAATTACACAGAAAACAAACTGACCTGTTGCTGTGCAGCAATGGAGACCTGAACGGTAACAGTTGTTTTCTGTGGCCAGGATTTGGATCTCTGATTTCTTGGTCAAAAGAAACATTGCATCAAATCAAGTATCACCCATTGCATGAGTCTGTAAAGTGTTTCCAAAAGGCTCAGGCTGAGTCAATAGAGCAGCTGTTAGACAGTTTTGCTGTTTCTCCAGTGTCTACAGTGATAAAAATAGATTCCAGAAATATGCTGGCTGTTATAGAGCCTAATTTTATTTTCAGGAAATGCTTTGGAATAAATTCCCTTACAATATAAGAGCAAGCATCTCGTTTTCCATATATATTTATTTGTTACTCCACTCATATTCTTATTGCCTCCCAGTACAATTGGTGTCCCCGTGTGCAGAGCAGTCCGCGTAGCTGTGCCCCCAGAGCAGGGATTCTCAACAGGCTACATGTGCCATGAAGGAACCACACGTTCCAGAACCCGAGGCATGTGCTGCAGCAGCAGTGTCTCTACTTCTGTGTAAGGTCTCAACTGTGCTGTATTGCTTATTACAGAACCAAAGAATGGTCAGGGTGGGAAGGGACCTCTGGAGATCATTCAGTCCAGCCCCCTGCCAGAGCAGGGTCACCCAGAGCAGGTCCCACAGGAACGTGTCCAGGTGGGTTTGAATGTCTCCAGAGAAGGAGACTCCACCACCTCTCTGGACAGCCTCTTCCAGGGCTCTGCCATCCTCAAAGAAGTTTTTCCTCATGTTGAGATGGAAATTTTTGTGTTCCAGCTTGTTCTCATTGCTCCTTGTCCTGTCACCAGGCTCCACTGCAAAGAGCCTGACCCCATCCTCTTGACACCTGCCCTTTAGATATTGGTCAGCATTGATGAGGTCCCCTCTCAGTCTTCTCCAGACTGAACAGCCCCAGGTCTCTCAGCCTTTCCTCATCAGAGAGGTGCTCCAGTCCCTTGATCATCTTCATAGCCCCATACTCGCCACTGTATGTGCCAGTGACTCTTCCTGCTCTCCAGGGCCTTCAGGAAGGTGGCCATCACCAAGGCTTTCACCTTTTGTTTAGGACTAGAGAAGAGGACCGGCCAGGGGTGACTAAGGGACCAAGAGGCAAGAGGTTAGTGGCTTGGCCATCACGTAGACTCAGTGTCCTGGTTTGGAGAGGAGAAAGGAATAGGAGCTGTGAGGGGGAATAAGGGTATGGAGTTGAATTTTTCTCACATTCGGGTCACTTTAATGCCTTTTAATGGTCTTAATGTGTTCTCTGCAACAGAAAAAAATAACAACAGATGGATACCCAAGGACTCAGAAACACTAGATCATGTTGTTAATATGCGAAAAAACGTGAATGCTGCATCAGTCCAAAATAAACTATTTTTATTGAAAATGTGTTTTCAGAACATCTTTCGGCTGAAGCTCATAAAAATACATATCACCCCCTTTGTGGAAGAAATATTTTTCAAGAAGGAATACTCTCTAAACAAACAAGGATTATTTGAGACAGTTCCTGCAACTCAGAGTGCATGTTACATGCCAGCTTCTGGGACAGGGAGTTAAATGTGTTCTTTTGAAAGGCACCTGCAAAGTCAGCCTAAAGGCGCAAAAGATGACTTGGGAGCTTTTACTGGTCCTGCACAGACTGCTGGTGAGGCCACTGGGGGCTGCAGTTTTTAATCCTTGTTAAGTTAAAGCTGGACAACGTCTATTAATGTTCTATATCCATATATGAACACTCTTCTGACATTATTTTTCCTTTTATTTTTTGGTGAAACATTGCAGCGAGTTTACAACAACAAAGTACTTTCTGGCACATTGGTGTATGTCTTCTGATAGACCATGATTGTTCAAGAAGTTTGAATGTTTTAAGATCAAAAGAAGTGTCTGTTGAGACACCCACCCAGAGTACTGCATCCAGCTCTGGAGTCCGCAGCACAAGAAGGACATGGACCTGTTGGAATGGGGCCAGAGGAGGCCACGAAGATGCTTCAAAGGCTGGAGCCCCTCTGCTGTGAGGACAGGCTGAGAGAGTTGGGGTTGTTCAGGCTGGAGAAGAGAAGGCTCCGGGGAGACCTTAGAGCCCCTTCCAGTCCCTAAAGGGGCTCCAGGAGAGATGGGGAGGGACTCTGGATCAGGGAGGGGAGCCATAGGACGAGTAGGGAACAGTTTCAAACTGAAAGAGGGGAGATTTAGATGAGATCTTGGGAAGAAATTCTTTCCTGTGAGCATGGTTAGCTGAAGGGAACAAAAGAAAGAGAAATTAAAGCTGGAGGAAGGAAAATTTCCAATTATATATGGATAGTTGTGGCAACTGAAAGATCTTTTCGATAAGAAGGGATTTATTTAGAAATTTATGAAACTTAATGTATAAGTTTTATTAAAGAGAGAGAATAAAATAAATTTAAAAAATATAACAAAGGAGAAAGGAATTTCACTGATCCTAGGATAGGCAGTCCAAAGAAGGAAAACATTAACAGTAGTTGAAATTATCTAATCTGTAAAGAAATCTGTGTTTTGTCTATGTAGGAAACCCGATTTGGTCAGTAATATGGAGTAACTGAAAGAGATAAATATTTTACATAAGCTTTCAAGCAAGCCGGGAAACCAAATGAAGGGAGCAGAATTATGGAATGGAATGGGAAAGGGACTATCAGAAACACAGCAGTCATACATGAAGAATAACTAAGCCATCCATAAAAGATAAGAACAAGGACAAAAGAGGTGAAGATTTACTGATTGTGAGAGAATAAAAAAAAAGGTAAAAAAGGAATTTTACTGGTCTCGAGCTCATAGAAACTCTGTGGCTATGGAGAAGGATCATTACAGCATTATGCCAGAGCAATGGCAACGGCTCTATAAGTTGTAATAGTGTGGGAAACTTTGCTTTCACAGATATAGTTTGGAAAACAAATGCTATTCCTCATGATGACACCTTAAAAATGTGATAGCTTACGTGTAATTACTGAGACAACTAAGAATCATGCTACAGACCTACTCAGAAGATATTATAAAATAGTGGAATAACAATAACATTGTAAGGAGTTCTGACAATTGTCACTACGTTCATTGACAGATTCAGTTTAAAATAGATGAAAAAAATAACGACTACCTCTATTCCAATGGCACAAATCTGATTAAAAAGGGGAAATCCTAGTTAATTAAGTCATCTGGACTGAACTCAAGATTTGTATAAAGAGGAAGGCTTTAGGCAAAGGCTTATAACCATCTAGAACATGCTTCCACTGGAAAAAAACTGACACGTACAATGAAGAGCTTCAGACCTAACTGGATGAATAAACAAAAAGGATATTAGGAGTAAGCAGAAAGCTGCAAGGAATGGAAAAAAGGACTGATCAGCCAAGAAATCATCTCTTAGAGGTCAAGAAGGCTGGGGATAAAATGTGAATAGCCAGAAGTCAAGCTGAGTTAAACCTTTAAAGGATATTAAAATAAATAGGAAAGAAAGGCACTTTGGGAATACAAATAAAAAGAGAATAAATAACAAATAAAAAAAAAGAAGGGCCAAGGTTGAGATTAAAGATAATCTAGATATGCCGCCCACCCTCCCCCCGACTAAATTAGCAGTTTGCCTCAGCTTTCAATAAGACTAATTATTTCAATATGAAATGGAAGACATAAATGGAATAACAGAAATTAAGATCAAAAATTATCAGGATGGAATGTGATGTAGGATTCAGACAACTTAATGCAGTCAAGATTATATAGTTGGATAATCATCCATTTCAAAATTTTGAGATAATTAGGTAAGGTAGGAGTTTCAAAAGAATGAGGCTGTGGATGAAAGCATAAGATTAGAGAATAGAAAATGTTGCACCTGTATGAAAGGTAAGAAAAAGGTGTTATCCACGTGACTACATCTAAGTCAAACCTTAATATTTTGTAAGAAATCAGAGGAAGGAATGTAAGGAATTAATTAAAAAGAAAGCAAAAGTACAATAAAATAATAGACCCAAGTAAAAAAGTTAAATTGAGCTTATAAAAGTTGTGTTAAGATAAACCACCCTGTCACCTTTCTTTGCTGATATAAATCGGTTTCTTAATGAAACAAATATTGTAGCTCAAACATAACTATGTTTGCATAAAGCATATGATATGATGTCCTATGGGAAATTACGAGCTGAAATGAAGTTGCTGAATGACTAGAGAAGGTAAGGATTTTGGCTAAAGGGAAAACCAAGGATAGAAAATGTTTACTGAAAATAAATAGTGAAAAAATTTAAAAGTACTGCAAATACTTATGTTAGACAATACTGTTGTTGGGACAAGGCCAATTCATTCATGCTCTTGACAGAAAAGGTGTGTGCTAATGCAGTGGTGTTGATGATGAAAATTTGGGTGGATTTGAGGAAAGGAGAAAATTAAAAGAAAAAAAATTCAACAGTCCAAAGCAAATGCATTTGGGATTAACAACAGAACATTCAGTAAGAAGTTATGGAAAACAATACCAAGAAGAAACTGCTTTCAAATGCGATCATGAAGAAGAGGTAGGAATTAAAGTAGTCAACAGATAGTAGGGAAATAATGTGATATACAACCCTCTTTTATGTAATGCTGAAAAAAAAAAAAAAAAGTCTCGTTATCTACATCCACAAAAGATAAAATCAGAAGAAATGCAAAAAGCTGATGGGTCAGAAAATCTCTACTGAGAAAGGATAATCACATCTTCTGACATGCTTACATTTGGCAAAATCAGAGGCAGAAACTTCACAAAGAAAAGATCAGAGTTATGGAAGCATACAGTAATTTAAAGTGTATTCCAGGGTGTCATTTGCTTCTCATGCAAGTTTATCAGTGAAAATACCCAACTTTTTTCTTTCATGAGTCCCACTCTCATGTTTGAACATGTTGAAGAAGTGTTTTTTTTCTTAGGTATCACCACTTTTTGGTTTAGAGTAGGGTGTTCCAAATAACCAAGTAACTTTGAGCCACCAGACATTGCTCTTAAATCCTGAAGATGCTTCTGGAAATCTGATAATTGCTATTATAAATTCTAATTTCACTATTATGTTTGACAGCTCACTCTTGGTTTTGAGGGCGGCCGTTGTCATGGAAAGTCAAAGTCCTGGGTAGAAGTGGAATTCCTTGTATTGTCTGAGGAGTGCTTTCACTGTTAAGTTCCAGCATCATACTTTGAATCAAGGGGTGTATTTAGTAGCAATGGAAACCCAGTGCAGATAAGATGGGCTCTTTCTGAAACTAGATATGACTTATATGGACTAACTGGAAATCAGATCACAGAGGGGATGTTTTTCCAGTCCAGATGAGGAGCTATATTATTTTTAAGAAATTTCTATACAAAATAAAAGAGAAAGAATTATGAAGCACATTCATTATTTTTTTAAGAAATTTTCTTAATCAATGCATTTATATTAATTTTACATTAAGATTTTAATTGGTCTTTTTCATGTTGTAGTAGTACAAATTTTAACTACTTGCAGAGTCCCTACTAGATCCATTCAACACGCAG
This sequence comes from Arenaria interpres, assembly GCA_013399435.1. NCBI lineage: Eukaryota > Metazoa > Chordata > Aves > Charadriiformes > Scolopacidae > Arenaria > Arenaria interpres. The sequence continues at coordinate 79,598 of VXAK01011801.1, read as the reverse complement.
GCTACTTTTGTGACTCTGTCTCTTTACTCACAGAAGCTTCTGGATTATCCATTTGCTGCAAACACAATCTACAGGTTCCAAAATTCCATAGCCCTTTCTGTTATTTTTTAAAAAAAATTAAATAAGTGAGTATTAAAACTATTTTCAGGGCACTATAGACAAAATCTGCAAACTTCTGACCCCAAACTGTTGAGCTGTTGAGTGAGAATGACTTACGCTAAACTAAACATAACTCCCCTTCTGGCCTAATAAAGGGAGGAAAGCTTTCCAGTAGAACCTGTGGCTTTTCAGAAGACTTCTAACAAGAATTTTATAGCAATTTACACTCATGTCTTAGTAATTCTTAACATATGGGTGGAAATAAGAACCTTAAAAATAAGTTAAAACGAAGTAATAGTCCTTGTAAATAAATGATTGATAATCATCTGGTAGCAAAAGAAACTTTATATAAATAAACATCATGTTAAAGGTGTCTCCAACCCGTCCTCTGAGTAGCAAGAACTACACAAACCATATAATCATAAGCCAGAAATAATGGAGAGAGTGCAGAAGATGAGAATTCCCATCACTTCTTTCCAATCTTTTTCTGACAAAAGTTATCCAGACTTCTGATGATTTTTCTGATAATTTTTCCAGTGAGAAGGCACAAAAAATAGAGTCAGAATGCAGTATTTTATCCTCTAATTCAGCCCATGGAATTAAAACTTCTGTTTTTTAAAGCTAGAAGAGAAGTTATTAGATCAAGAATTTATTATAGTAACTAGGAACTAGCAAGGAAGTTATAAAAATTGCCAAGGTGTCTTACTGGATCTAAATGGTGTTCAGGCATGTGTAGAAGGGAGTTCTTCACTGGAATATATTTCTTCATAAAATTAACTCAGAGTACAGTATTGGGTTTTTTCCTTCCCAGAAATTATGAAGTTCCTACCAGTAATCTTTTTACATCCCTGTATTTCCTGGTGGTGTATGACAGGAGAAACTTCCACAATGGACCTCCTATCAGGTATTCTATGAGAAACTTAAGAGCACAGTAAAAAAAAAAATAAAAGAAAGAAAAATGGCAGCAACCAAATTTCTATTCCAATATCTAACAGCAGTGAATTCTGCATCAGAGACGAAGTATTGGTTCAGTATTCTGCTCTCAGTGCTGGGCAGTTGGTCCCTGAATCAGTAAGAGGCAAACTAAAAATAAAATAGCTGCTATTCAAGAACACTTAAAGTATTACGAGTTTTTGAACAACGCATGAAGAGAAAACACTTTCTAATAAAATTTGCTAGTAACTTTTGGTTTGGCTACCCTCTGCATGACTTGTAAAGGTCAGGAATGGCAGTGTTAGAAGGAAAGAAATTTGCAGATCTCATGAATAGTTTTGCCATCCAGAGGAAAGCATTTACCTCATGTGCTCCCCGTCCATCTTCGTGGCTGCAAACTGCAAAAATTTACAACCTTTCAAACTGAAAATTTCAATTTCTGTCAGAATTAAGATTTAACTCAAAAGTTTCCCATTCAGGAAATGTGAAGGGTTTGTTGGGTTTTTAATTAACCCAGAAAGATGCTGATAGTTAACATACGATCATACTAACATACTAACATACTATCTGCTACATTCTACGGGTCTTTGTGCCAAAAGAGCTTACTTTTGGCTAACGTAGGACCAAGTGGAGATAGACTTGGAAATCAACTCTGAAGTCTGATGAAGCTACATGGTCAGCTACGTGCCATAACAAGGGTGATATACCAGATGTTTTTGATTAACTATTGTCATTTCAGAGCAAGAAGGTGAAATTTCTCAAGAAAAGAGTTTAAAGGAAAATACACCAACGCCATGTGTTGTTTGCCATCAGGAGTGGATCTATCTCTCTGGGCAGACTTTTAAGAATCCAGTGAATCCAACACAGAAACATTTGGGTACCCAGTGGAAAGAAGACCATCAGTAAGAAAGGAATAGATTGTTAGGTATCATTTTCAAAGGAGTTCTGTGTGGAAATCAAAAGCATTGTCAGGAACAGTATTATTTTTTTCAATTTTACTTCACAGAAATATGAAAATAGAGGACACAGATGCTTCTGAAAACAACTAGAAAAGACAGCTTTTGCTTGTTTAACAACTCAGATAAATTGCAAGAGAAAATAGTTTTCATGTGGCTTTCCTTCCCTTTGCTGTGCATGCTTAGCTTGGTGTGTTTGCTCTAATTAAACGAGGCTTGTTCTGTTCCTTGGTAGCAAAACCAGTTCAAAATCTGGGTTAACACATCACTCACTGGAGCTGTAAAAGTTTTGGATAGGATCCAGATCCAATACCTTCTTGGTACCCAATATAGTATATTTATAGAGAACATAGGCACCAAAGTTTATGACAACAGTCCAGAAAGTCAAAGGTGCTAAGAGCACAGTAAAACATATCTCACTTATAAACTCTCACTAAAATCTCAAATGCTAAGATACCAAGGCTTCTGTGCACACACAGAACTGCCTTAACTTAAGGAACTAGGTACTGGCATCCATCCGTGCTCTTCTTTGATGTAAAAATGAATTTTAAACCAGTTAAGTTGGGGTTAATCTCATCTGGCTTTAGGTACCTGTATGTGTCTCAGATGTTGATGCCTGCATGGCAGACACCTACAGCCAGATGAACTGAAACCAGTCCTAACCTCTACCCAAGGCTTCTGGGTGGAACACTCACTCCATAATGTGAGCATGTCTGATATCCAAAGACAGTACGAGAGTGCCAACATCTTCCATTCAAGAACACATCCAGTAGTAGGACCTTTGGCTATTAGAAGTACACTGAAAATAGAGACCCCTTTTCTACAGCTTTGTTGGTCTGACCAGATTCAAATTCAAATTTGTTTGCTACATCCAAAATCCCTGCCATTTGATTGGAATGAAGAACAGCAACAGGCTCCTGTTTTAGCTAGACGCTTGGCCACCTGGGACTGCAAGCGTTTTGAGGCCAACAAAGTCTCAGGGATAAGGCACCTGCTGGCTGGAGCATTCGGAGCAAGATCTGATATGAAGCTGTTTCCACCTGAATTACTTCTGGCATTTTATCCAGCAATGTAAATACATGAACAGCCCTGACATAAGGGAGGGCTGGAGAGGGTACAACAGAGTAAATATAATTACACTTACTCAAAGTTAGGCAGTTCATCATCTCAGAGTTCAAGTTCTTCTGCGGTCACAGAGAGATGCATGTTTATCCTTGAGCAGGTAGATTTTATTGTAAGTGGAATGGACTGTGCTATAGGTCACCTGCTTTCTGTCTCCTTTCCCTTTTTTTCTCTCCCTAGAATATAAAGGAAATATGAGATCATTTTACTAGACTAGACACAACTTCTGAATTGCCATTGGATCCCCCTTTAAAATCAAGGTTCTACTTTGCATTTTGTGATCGGGCAATGTCTAGTGGTAACCAGAACATTCCAGATACCATCCCTTCAACCTTGTGGGGAAGATAAGTCTTGTATTGGCTGCTCCAAATCCCAGTGGATCTTTTTTTTGCAGTGCAGACTCATGCATTATCTCACTCATCATCCTCTGTCACCTCATGTATATACTTCGGTATCATTGCTTTCCAGATTTAGTCTTCTTGTTGGGTATCTGTTTCAAATTAGTTTTCCCCAGATGCATTTGCAGTTTTCCAAGCTGACTCTCATTTTGTTATTCTCGGCCTGTTTCTATTTTTTTTCTAAGACCCTCTATTATTTGCCGGTCTCGGCTGCTGCTGGCACAACCTGCAATTTAACATCATCTGTGAATTTCATTACCATGCTTGTGTTTCAATTCCAGATCATTTGTGCAAATTTTAAAGAGCACAACACCTTAAACAGAGCCCCATGGCACCCCTATCATCAGCCTATGCAGCCGACTATATGTTGTTGTTTATTAACATGTTTTATTTGTGGGCTATCTGCCAATTTTCATTCCACGTGATGGAGCTCAGATCCAAGCCAATTTGAACTCATTCGAAAAGTAGGATTTCATCAGATATTGTATTGAATGCTATACCAAAACCCAGATGATATCCTCTTTCCTTTCTCAATTGCTTTTGTAACTGTTCCACTAACAATAATCAACGTTTGTCCTGCACAGTTTTCACTTCATAAATCCTGACTGCTAATAGGTCATGGGTCTATAATCTTCTTGTCTTCTTTACGCCAGCTCAGGATTAAGCCTTGTATAAAGCTATATATAACTTGGGATCTGGCTGCAGGTAAGTGGCAAGATCTTGCTGGAGCTTCATGAAGCGCCTGGACCGATCGCAATGGTCTTCATGGGGGAGTAAGGTTTTGCTACAAGAGCTCTCTCTAGTGGTCCTGGTTCCTCCACACTCCATGTGACTCCAACGCCATGGTCGACAAAGGCTTACTGTCATACACCTTCCTTCTGTCCTTGGAGGCGTAAGCCTGTGTAGATCCAGCATCAAATTATAGTAAAAGCATACTGAGAAGAAAAATAATAACAGTAAAATAATAATGGTACAAAAAGAGTAAACTCCTGACAAAGGGTAATGCAGAGTAAGGCTATAGAGAAAGACTTTCAAAAGCAATTAGCATAGGAGTTTTACCACCTTCAGTGCTGGAACAGACGTAAGCCGAAACATAATATTTAAACATATTATGTAGTCGAAGAGCAGAACACGCATCCAAATCACACTCCCCATATAATATGGAGCAACAGGTACTTCCTAGGGTTGATAGATCATTATGGCGGTTGCATTTTAAGAGCCTCTTTAAGACACACAGATTTTAAGTGCGTAGTCCATAAATATATTACATTTAAAACAAGGACAGCTTAGCAAATAATATTTGAAATTGGAATATTTATTGCTTTCCCTTGACTGCTGGATTAGTGAGAACAGTGCCAGAGCTTAGACCAGCACGCTCGTAGGTTCAAAAGAAGACTCCATGAATTATACTACTCACTGGTAATAACCTCTGGTAAATGGGTGTACCTGTGATGTTCCAGACGACAGCATGTATAATACAGTGTATATATGCTTTACAATAACCTTAGGGTAAGTGCATATTATTGCATTACATGACAACTCCCAGAAAAACAAAAAAAAAATCATCATCATTTAAAAACAGTTTGTCTGCATTTTTTCCTAAGACTAAACTAAAAAGATCAAACATTAATGTACTTCTATTTGTTCTGTTACTAATTTCTTCATTAGGAGTGAAGTGAAAACAGCATTATAATACCTTTCCCTTTTGCTGAAAAAATGAATATTTTCTTTAAAAAAATCTCTTTGGATATTGATTTTTTTAGTATTATTGTGGTTAAATTTGCCTTATTCTAAAACATAAAATTTGTTGGCATCTGTTCAGTAAATGAAAGTTTATTAGACCCTTGCTTTAAAAAATACTTTTATTGAAAACACCGTGTTTACAAATAAAATATACTACACTTCTAAGAAGGTATTCTCTTCAGAATAAAGCATTTTCTTCTGTGAGGGCCTGAAAATTTTCATAAGTGAACTGTGTGTGCACAACCCTTCTAAGAGGACATGTAAGCATTGACTGCAATACCTTAGAAGTATTTGCTTAAAATAAGCACTTGAAGTGAGGGGAAACTAAACATCAGTTTAGTTGCCCCCATGAATAGTTACTTAAATCAGAGGATGAAATGTCCCTGAAGCTTCAAAACTTAACAAAATATGTGCTAAGGCACCATGACAGAAATGAGACCTAAAGAGATAACTGTTTTGAGAAGACCAGCTATTTTCACCCTAATTAAATTCCTGTAAAAGCAGTTTTTATGGAGTTCCAGGATTCTTTAATATCTTCAAGAAACTGAAGTCTGATCCAGGTTCTTTTGGAGTCAAAGAAAACCTTGCATTAGCTTCAGTAGAAATGAGACTCCTTAGGAAGCAGATGTGCTTACATTCCACTGTCAAAAATAGGAGCTAAGCATCTGCTCAAAGTTAATCACACACTTAAACACTGTCCAGGACTAAGGTCATGGTTGCCAGGACCTGATCTTGCAGCACATATAAATCCAACTGATTAATGGTTCGGTTTGCCTGCTGGATAAAACAAATGTAATAGGAAATACAGGGTTTGGGGTTTTATGATTCATTTTTGTGCCACTTCAAAAAAAAAAAATCTATCTATTACGAATAAATAGAGTTCAGTTGAGTTAGTGGAAATACTAATACAAATTACTGTATATTCTCATTTATTTCAGGTTGGAAACGAAGGAATTATACTAACGCAATCAAGGTATAATGAAAAACATTGTGAGAGAAACAGACATCCAGGCAAACAACAAGTAGAGTCTGTCAAGGTTGTGTAAAACTTCTGAAAAGTACACATGGTGTCCTATAAACACAGCACAACTGAGATAAAACTTAGCAAAGGGCAACTAAATGTTCTCCAAATATAGAAAAGACTTAATGAAAGACAATGAAATAAAAATTTAAGGCCCAGAGAAAGTCTGGTAATACACGATCAACTGGTCAGTTTAGTTACTGGAACTCAGATTATCTGTCCTCTTCCAAGCACAAATTGCATAAACAGTAATTTTGATATAAATTAGAGGAAAGTGATGGAAAGAGGGAATTATAGGAAGAAAAGGGAGTGAGGACGTAATGGAGACTGTGGAAGCAAGATGTGGAGGTGCAACTGAAAGCAGGATGGGGAAACTATGCCAGCTGTAGGACAACCGTGTGCTGAATGAAGGTGTACCAGTGAGCCTGTTACCTCTGACACAACACACAGAATCACAGAATGATATGAGGTTCAAGGGACCTCTGGAGATCATTGACTCCAACCCCCTGCCAGAGCAGGGTCAACCAGAACAGGTCCCACAGGAACGTGTCCAGGTGGGTTTTAGTGTCTCCAGAGGAGAAGACTCCACCACCTCTCTGGGCGGCCTCTTCCAGGGCTCTGCCACCCTCACAGGAAAGAAGTTCCTCCTCATGTTTACATGGAACTTCCTCTGTTCCAATTTGTGCCCATCACCTCTTGTCCTGCCACTGGGCACCACTGAAAAAAGCCTGGCCCCATCCTCCTGACACCCACCCTTTCAGTATTTATAGGCATTGATCAGATCCCCCCTCAGTCTTCTCTTCTCCAGACTAAACAGACCCAAGTCCCTCAGCCTTTCCTCATCAGAGAGATGTTCTAGCCCCCTCATCATCTTGGTAGCCCTTTGCTGTTCCATCTCCAGAAGTTCCCTGTCCTTCTTGAACAAAACCAAAAAACATATTGTGAAAACCTACAATAAGAGGGCCCCAGACTGTGCTTGTCTCAGGGAGGCTGGGGAAGCTCCTTCTACTTCTAGTTGCTACCAAATACATGAATAGTCCTATGAAAGATAAGACCACCAAGATGATAAACTGGCAGCTGCTCACAATGTTTTTCTTTAACCCAACAAGAAAGACTCAACAATTCTGCAAATTTGGACAACAGATCACCATTTTTAAGAAAAAGACACAAATTTAATATCTTTGATAGTAATCGAAGAACCATAGTATCATAGAATAGTTTGGGTTAGAGGGGACCTATGACCTTTAAAGGTCATTTAGTCCAACCTACCTTTAATAAGCAGGGACATCTTCAACTAGATCAGGTTGCTCAAAGTCTCATCCAACCTGACCTTGAATGTTTCCAGGGATAGGGCATCCACCATCTCTCTGGGCAAAAAGATCTTCCTTATACCTAATCTAAATCTCCACTCTTCCAGTTTAAAACCATTCCGCCTTGTCCTGTGGCTCCCCTCCCTGATCAAGAGTCCCTCCCCAATCTCTTCTGTAGCCCTGAAGCTCCAGCCCTCTGAGGACTTTCATGGCCTCCTCTGGCCCTGCTCTAACAGGTCCGTGTCCTTCCTGTGCTGAGGACCCCGGAGCTGGACACAGTGCTCCAGGTGGAGTCTCACTAGAGCGGAGCAGGGAAGCAGAATCGCCTCCTTCGACCTGCTGGCCACGCTGCTGGGGATGCAGCCCAGGATACAGCTGGGTAAGTTAAGCCACAAGTCATCTAGTAGCTTCAGAAAATGGACAATATTTTCTCAAGGAAGACACATTACAGTATTTGCAACTGTTTTTTTGCAAAACCCTGCACTTATGTAGATATTAGTCCATGAGAATTTGGGGATTCAATTCCTCTTAAATGTAGCTTACCCACCTCAAAGATGTAGGACATGTTACAAAACAGGCCATGGAAGCTTGAAGTTTCAGATTGCTAGGGAAAGGAACTAAAAAATATTGCTATTATATTGTCATTCTTGTAAGTCAATCTCATGATATCTGGAGCATAGTATATTCCAAAGGTTAAAGCTGTCATGTCTGATGTGTCAGCTCCTTGTATAAGCAATTTCCAGTTATTCAGTTGAGAAAAACAAGAGAGTGAGATCTAATCCCACAGCTTTCACCTAAGTGAAAGTGCCCATGTTCCACCAAAGCTGCTCTTGCTGGCAACCTGAAAGAGCGCCCGGGGCTTTGGGGCTTGAAGGGAGATATTTTCAGGGTCTTCAGCGGAAACATCGTGTGTTTCTGTGAGAATATTCTTGCTGCAGTTGAATCTGACTAAAGGCAGGCCTTAAAGTCTCGGCGGACCCGATCCGCCAACATCCCTTTCTACAGGCATCTTCTTGATTCTCTCTCTGAAGGTCTCCCGTGTCCAGCAGCTGTGCCCAGTGCAAAATCATTCTGCTCGGCTTCCTGTAGCTTTGGGCAGTTCTACATACATTATTTTTGCTTCTATCTAGATCTTCCTATTTGGGATAGTTTATTTTGCCCAAGTTTTATTCGAGTTGGTTTCTCTGGGCATTGGGCCCAGTTTTTGTTTAACTTTGCTCTTAAAAATCTGTACAACAGCCCAGATGCTCTTTCCAAAAAAAAAAAAAAAAATAAGAAGGGGGGTGGGGGGAAGAGCTTTATACGTCCATTTTGAAAAACAATCGTGTTGTAAAGCATCAGAAGGGATAATTTGTAAACCCGCTGAATGCATTTGTATGGTTTATAGCAAAATTAAGCTCCTTTACTGTTTGGGATTTCGGTTTACAACAAGGCTAACAAAAATGCTGACTAGGTGGAAGGGAAAGCACAAGGACCATTGGCACTCAAGAAATGTTTTATATTGGAACATGAATTTAAAATTATAACTAAGCAGAAGGTAAAAAAATCTTTAGTAAAGATGGAACTGGCTGAACTACATCAGAGTCATAATTTTATCTTTTCCCCAAAAACTGTAAGGCCTGTGGAAGGACGCAAACCAACAGTAGGCCCAGTGGCTTTTACTGAGCCTTGAGGTGGAGTTTCAACCAGATCTACAGCTTTAAGAAGCAGAATGATACAACTCCAAATAGTGACAAGCGAGCAGCTGTCAAAAGAACTGCTTCAAAAGAGACGTCAGGAAACAGGGAGCAGCAAAGCAGGGACCGTACCCAAAAAGGGAGGGGCGAAGCAAGAGAAGTCAAAGAAACAACTGACCCCACTAAATTATTATCAAAGAGTGGTTACTCATGTATTTATCCAGTGCCACAAGTGACATAATGAGCTGACATTACCAATAGGTTACCACTTTCCCAGTCAACAGTAGAAGCAAAAGTTTGAAAACATCTTTTATCAAAGGGCAGCTATAGCACTTAGGTTTTTTTGAAGCCAAATACTGAGTCCTGAGAAAGAAGCCACAATTTACCTGTAACACAGGGGAAATGCCAGGTACTGCAGAAACAGAGGGAAAGGAATGAGAAATTCTAAGCAAGCAAGGTAGAATATAAGGCATACAGGGTTGTTACAGTCATTGTGGTATGAGATAGTTCTTAGGTTTCTAATCAGTCTGGGCTCCCTCTGCTTTCCTTAACACACATTGAAAATGAGCTCCTCATAAAAACATAATCCCTCTTTGATCAAATTAAGAGCTTCATAAGAGGTGTTGAATACTAGAAATGCTTTAAACCTTCAGGGAAATAGTCTACCCTAGTTTCCAGCTAATTTAGTTATTCCAAATGTCGAACTCATGCAATATCAGCTTATTAAAAGTAACTACTACCAGTGCATTAAAAACCTGGAATTCCTTCTGATTCTGTCAGAAACATTCCGGTTTCCACGTACAATTATGCTCCCTGGTTAATGAATGCAGTGTAGTCACATTCTCTGTCTTTGCCTGTAAACTACTGATGTCAAAACCCCGCTACTCTTAGCATTAAACACAAGCCCTTACAACACCAACCGTGCATGAGAAAACATTTCTTGCACAAAACTGTAAAACATTTAATTATTCAAATATACATCTGTGCAGTAGAAATAAATTTATAATTTAAAAAAATCTCTCAGAGAGATTAAAAATTTTCTCCTCCCTTGGAGAAAACATTGGAACCCTTCCCTTCCCACAAAGAGTCCCAGAAGGCCCTGCCTCCCCTTCCCATGGGAATCACAACATTTTCACTCAAAGAAACCTGGGATCTTCTGAAATACTTTCTATTCTGACAGTTTCCACACATAGCTGTAAAAAAAGAAGTCCTTTCTAAGAAATTCGGAATGAGATTATGATTCAAGAGCAAATGGAGACTGACAGTAATATCACAGAGACTTGGGCAATAATAAAGTGTAGAACAAGCTAGATCAAAGCCCTTGAAAAAGTTTTTCTTGGTAAATAAGATAAGCAACCCCCATTGCCTCTCAGTCTAGTCAGGAACAAGTTCATATTTACACTTTTCCAAAGCCAATGTTAACAGTAACTGCTGTTAAGATCAGTAACAAAAAATTCAGCTGAATCTCTGTAGCTGCAGTTAACATTTTCATCTTTGGAGGAGTCTATCATCTTTTTCTTGTTGTTTTTTCTCTTAATAGAATCAGCCAATACATACAAAAGCCACCATCATTCTGCTAGACAAGTTCTTGAAAGGCAAGATGCATACAATGGTTCTCTCTGCTAAACTTGCTGCTCAAGTTCTGCTGATTTTTTGCTGGTTTGACTTGTTTTACCAAAAAAAGAACAGTGGCCCACGTTCAGCAGTTTTCCATGTGTCACAGCAAATAACATGCGTTTTCCCACGCTGATTGGTTTCTAATTTGATCATAGAATCACAGAATCGTAGAATCATAGAATGGTTCAGGTTGGAAGGGACCTCAAAGATCATTGAGTTCCAACCTCTGGAGGGTTGACATGAGGTGTTGAATCCTCTTGATTTACCATCGTGGATAGTACCAAAATGCTTTTAGTTTTCCTTCTCTTTGGCTTTGACTCCTGATCCAGAACAGAAGCCTGTCACTTGATAGGTTCTTCAGAGCCATCTGTACCTGTGGCTCACAAGTGATTACTGTAGAAATTGGACACTCAAATAACCCACTTTCAGCTTTATTACAGCTTGTGGATTCCTAACCTCTGTGCTGTCCACCAGGGACATTGTTCCAAACACGAAGAAACAGGATGTACCTCTCTTCCCGAACATGTCCTCCCAGAGGCACCTGAAATTCCCAAGTAGGAATTTTGGCTGCAGGGCTGGCAGCCTGCCTGGAAGGGAAGGCAACGCTCTCCTGAGCAGCCAGGGGGTCCATCCAGCAGATTTCATACTTCATTTAATCTTACAAACTTAAAATCTGCTGCATAAAAAGACTGAAATGTGATTATTGTCTCTCATGGGACTCCAGATCAGATTTGCAAGATTTACAAGTGAGTGATACTGTATTGTTTCCAGGAAAACCAGCCTGATCTTGTACCTGAAAATCTTCTGTGGTGTTTCTGCCTTTCAAAAGTAATAAAGGCTCATTTGTTAACAATTCTGATGACAATACAAGAGGCAGATTACACTCTGCAACTGACTCTCCTTTTCCTTGGCTTTAAGGCTAAACAATTCTTTTGGGGGACTGGGACAAGAGGTGAGGTTTCATCTTTTCATATAGTCTGAGGCCAATAATCATTAAATCACGTAGTGTGACAACTTGTATATCAAAGCACACTAAATACCACCCCACTACACTCCTAGTGACCACAATGTGAAGGATGAGACTAAAGAACTTTAGGTCTCAACAGATTTATGTATCAGGACAGTAGAAACCAAAATGGCTTCACAGAATCATGGAATGGTTGAGGATGAAAGGGATCTCAGAAAGTCATCTCTTCCAACCCCCCTGCTCAGTCAAGCAGAGCCACCTAAAGCCAGTTGCCCATGACCATGTTCAAATGGCTTTTGAATATCTCCAGAGAGAGACTCCATAACATCTGTGGGGCTTCACTGGTAAAGACTCCTGACACACCAAGAAATTGGTTGGAAGAGCTTGTAAGAATTGTTTTTTTCTCTTTTTTTTTTTTTTTTTTTTCCCTCATCCTTTTTTTCATTTCTGATTCTAGAGTGGTCAATCAGTATCTTCTCTTATCATTCACCTGCATTTTCAACTCACTATCTATTAAATCTAATTTTTTTTTTTTTTAAATTCTAAACCTGAAATATGACTAAGTTATATATATAACATTGTTAAAAAGTTGTCCAAGCATCAGTCAAAAAAAAAAAAAAGGAATGTTTTAATAAATAGAAAAATGATGGTTTTCTACACCAGCTTTCTGATTGATGTAAAGCACTCACTTCTTATCATCCCAGTAACTATCTGGCAGAGGGTTAGTTCTCTTATTTGTGCACCTTTTCATGCACTTCAGGACAGTGACCATGTATTTTTGTTAAGCTAAGGATATTTGTTTGAGAGATAGAACAGCTTTTTTCAAAGGAAAACATTAAGATTTAATCCACTTAGTCTGACAGGTTCCTGAGATCTGCACAAACTGAGATCCCATAAATTCAGTTTCAGAGATAATCTAGAAAAGATAAAAAAGTAAGGACTGTTAATATGATTAAGATGTTGGCCTGGGATTCCAACAGCTGGGGATGAAATGCTTAGTAGTATTTCAAAATTTCCATCGGCCTTTTACCAGAATCCTGATCTTTGTGTGATGGAGGCCTTCATGTGCAAAAGAGAGGTAACACCTTATTTCCTTCATCCTTCATGCCGCAGCCAGGTTATGGAAAAGGCAGATTTCTCTTTGGTAACCAGCACGGCAAGGCCAGGCCTCAATTTCAGCTTGAAGCACAAGTAATATCCTATTGTTCCTACTGTTCTGCTTTATATAAATGTCAAACTGTTACAAAACACAGTCATTTCTGGCAAATGAAGATTCATATTATTGAGAAGTACCTATGTGCTTGATGATCTTAATCTGGTCACGGTCACTGTGTAAAAGCAATGTCACACGCTACAACAGGAATGGCTACACAACAGTTTTCTCCTGCTGGAGCTCATACTTTAAGATAAAGGCTCTGTGAATTTTGCTTGGATAAATGCCCAGTTTATCTGCAGGAACATGTTGTTCTGCTCCACATTCACAGAGAATGTTACAATCTCTACCTCTTAATGCCTTGGACAACACCTGTGCTCAAAAAAAATGTCAGAGCATGTTGGCTTCTCAATTAGAAATTTTGGGACTCTGGCCTTAGGGAAAGAACATCCGATTCTGCAAGGTGCAGAGAGCAGGGAAGAGAGATTGGTTATTTTCACTTTATATTAATTATGTTTAGGATTTTCAGTTTTTAATTCCAGAAAAGAACAACAGGATATAACTGCCCTCTCCAAAGTCTTTTTTTTTCCTTCCATAAGCCCAGTCTGTTTAAAGATGAAGTGAAATATAAATAACTGGTTTCCTGAGCTGTAACAAGCATCCTTGTGGATTCTGTCAAATTCCAAAGAAGGAAGACTTTTATCATTTCCTTATTATAATCGTTGATGGTGTATCTTCTTTATCTGATTCCTATTTAAAAAAGAAAAAAAAAAACCACAAACTTTTTTACAGAAAAAGAAAAGGCCTTTTGCCTTTAAAAATCAAGCTAAAAATGAATTGGTAATTATAAAAGTAAGTCTTCTGATGCATTTGGGTATACTGCTGCAAAAAAAATGCTCAGGCTTGAACAATAAGGGTGTATAGAAAGTAGACACCAATATTTTTTTTTATTTTCCTTTAGTAATATTTTAATAGAATAATTATTTCATAACTTTCCTTACCTTTCCAATTGTCTCTGGGCTGAAGCACTGGAATAAATTGTAAAGATTTTGAAATTTGCCCATTTGAGAAATGCTGGGAATCAAATCAGGGCAAGAATAATCAAACTGCTCACAATAGAGGGACATGACCTGAGTTTCTGCAGTTCATTTGCCAGCTTCTGTTGGATACATCTCCATGAAGAAACTTTGGGAACAGTGGAGTTAACCATCCACTGAGATGCAGGGGCAAAAAGGCAGCCAGTAACTCCCTGAAAGCTGCTTTAAACCTTCTGCAGAAGAGGCAGAACACTGCTTATGGATGTACAAACCAAAGCACTTCAGAGTGCTACATTTTGCTGGCTAGACCCCAAACCAGCCTGATCTGATGTAATTCTATTGAACTCAGTGGAGATATGCTGATCCCCAGCAGCAGACCAGTGACTTTGCCTTCAGGCAACAGAATAGGGTTTGGGGGAGCTGGAAAGTGTTTCATTAAGCCAAGCTCTCTGACATTAAATCACCAGGTTGAAAGGATCTGTTTTGTTTGATGCCATCGATTAAAACCACATGATTTTAGCCTCCGTAGCCTGTATGTACATTAAGAAATGAAAGTTATAAAAGCACATATGCCTGTAGCATATAAATATGCAGCATATGATGTATAAGTATTTAATAAGCATTAGTAGGAGATGGTAAAACCATATGTGAATTGTAGCTGTCCAAAAGTCATGAGTTTATAAATATTACTCATAAGAAACCTGTATTATTCAGTACACCAAGAACCGTTTTATGCATATAATATGTGTATGTCAGCAAGCAACTGAAAGGTGTCAAAAGGAATAGCAGAAAAATATGTGTAGTACGAAGATAGTAAAATAAAAAAAATATTATAAACATAAGAAATGGTGAGGAAGTGATTTGAAGAAAAGAGAGTAGAGAAAGAAGGGAAGAGCACAGTGCAAATTATATAAGATAAGGGAAGTCATGTGAAACTGCATGAATAAATTTGTAAATAAAACCCAGACAAATGAAGCTGGTCAATGCCATGGTGAGGAACCATATTGCATAGCCTCTTCGGTAGGTTTTTGTACTTCCCCTGCAGTTGCTGGGAGAAGAGGCAGAAAAGCATGGTTGAGCATCGAGGACAGCACAACGTTACTTCTTTACAGTGACAGCAGTTTTATATTTGCTTCCATACACAGGAAATGATGCCTATTCAAATGGCAAGCTATCCATTCCCTTCACCATATAAATAGTAGTTCTTTATTTGTATTGCTGTTTAAATTCCAAATGCTATTTATTAGAGTAAAAACAACACAACTGAAATATTTTCCAAACTTCATTTAAAATGAAATGTCGCAGTTAGACAATTCTCAAATCACATTTTCCTTCCTTCACAGCTTGCATCATCTATCTAGCTGTTAGTTCTCCAGGGATGCTGAGCTCCACTTTTGTTTTCAAATTTGTTCCCTACTGCTGAATTTCAGGCATGAGTTCCTGGGTAATTCCGAAGCATAGAATCATGTATCATATCCTGCAGAATTTCAGATCACTTCCATTGCTCAGGTCTTCAAGGGCATCCAGCTCTCTTGTAAAGTCCATGTTTGTTCACAGAGGCAGCACTTCCTTGTTGTGCCTGATCCCTTTCAGCACACGCTATTTGCGCCAAGGAAACTAATGAAAATAACATACAGCGAGTTTTGAAAGACCTCTTAAGGGTTCTTTAATTCATCTAATAAATGTTGTTAAAGAATATAAATCATTGAAGCCAAGTTCTTTAGAATCTCTTCTGAAAGATTCTAGCAACTTCCAGCAAGACAGTTTCTGTTTTACCACTACATCCTATTACCTGCCTTTTCATTATGCATTGATGGCTCCTCTTCCAGTCTTCAGTGTTTCTAGCATTGACAACAATTTCCTCTGTAATCCTATATTCTTTTTTTTTTTTCACTGAAACCCAGGTAGGCTCTCTCTACATCCTTTCCTTTGTCTAGAATTTCTGTTTTTTTACCTGTTTGTCTAGTCTGAAATAATCTAGATGGGGTAAATACATGTTGTATATTACATGTATTTACCAATGTACCATGTATTACATGTATATTACCAATCCCATTTTACTTATGTCATCATAAAGACTCATACCTTTAAAATCTATTCTCATAACATTGAATGCTATTGAAGACATACTAATAGAAATGGATATACCAGATCATTTTCTTGCATTATAGTTTAGGAACCTCCTTTGCTAGTTTCTAGTTACATTGTGCTAATCCCTAGTTGATAAATTTATTAGCCATTTTAGTTATTCAACCTATAGTTTCATATTCCTGTTTTGAGAATTCTGGAAATAAACAGTCTCCAGGCCTTGAAAATTGATTATTTTAAGTGTTTCATTTTCTTTTGATCTCAGCTGAAGCAAATAATCATCTCAGTTTCTTGGAACATATTTCATTTACTTCCAACCTTGGCTCTTCTCACAGTGCACAAGCATATATTTCTACATGACTTTATCATATCATATCAAGTTCAGGACACTCCATATGCCTTTGCTGAACTTCATGAGATTTCTGCCATCTTTGTTCTCCAGCTGGTTGAAGACCCCTCTGACTGGCAGCCCTACACTCCAGCGTGTTCACCACCCTGCCAACTTGGTGTCATCTATGAAATTGCTGAAGGTGCACTCTATTGCGCTGTCCGGATCATTGATAAAAGTATTAAATAACATGAGCCCTGGTATTGACACCTGAGGAAGGCCACTAGTGAAGAGTTACCAGGTGGACTTCACATAACACTTTTCACTGCAACCCTTTGAGCTCAACAGACCAGCCACCTTGTAATCAACCCATCGGGTTTCTACCTCTACAGTTTGCTCCAGGGTTACTGTAGGAGCCCATACTGAAAACCTTACTTAAGTCAAGGTTACTGATATCCACTGTTTAATCTGTAATATTCCTGATATGCAATAAAGAAAAATAAAGAGGAAAAAAACCCACAAAACAACTCTGCATGAAAAACATTAGGAACGCAACATGAAACTCCAAAAAGTCATATATCTCACCTCCTTTAGCAGACAAATATATACATATGCACACAGACAGGGTTCTTTATAAAGGCCAGTTCTGACACCAAAAAATGATTCAGAAATAAATTCTAAATTACAATATTTGGAAGCAAATTAAATTATGCTGAAACACTGCAGTTGTCCATCCATGAAGGCAGCTTACCTCAGTTTAAAGAAAAAAAACAAAGCCTTTTTTCAGAACTGACATTGTAACAGTTGTGAATTTTCTATCTGTAATAAATCTGAAATGGAATATTTGATAATAGCTCTGTATGAAACACAGGTCAGTGAAGCCTGGAGGTGTAAATGAAAAAGTTGCAAAAAAAGTTTCAAAAACTGTGAATGTAGATTTTTAAGAAATCTCAGAATCCTGGTGTAGTTGCAGAAGACAGGAGAAAAAATGTGGCTGCAGATGACCTAACAGACCCCCAGTGTAAACGACCATTGACACTGATCACCAATACATTGCAGAAAGTCTGAGACTGTAATTTGAGCCAAAGGATGACTACACGTTAAAGATCTTTAAGATCTAGTAGTTATGACCTAAGACAGTTTGAACAGGAATGGATAGCTCTCTAAGCTGCACAGTCTCCCTCTTCCAGAAGCCGTAAATGTATGAACTGCTGAGCAAAGGTCTATGGTAAGTGTAATGCAGAAGGCCAGATGGGTAGTCACGAGTCCTTTCTCCTTTTGAACCCAAGCATTCTTCCCTGGCTTATAATGGCTGGTCTATAAAATAGAACTTCATTTTCTGGGATAATTTAAGGAAAGGAGTTTGGGTTTGTTGCGGGGTGGGAGGGGGGTGTTTGAGGTTTCACCTGGCAATTCTCCTCAGAAGGAGTGTCATGTAATATTTATATCTGCTATTAAACTTTGGCTTTTAGCAATTAAAGAAGACTCTGTAGTCTTCATTCTTGCTAAAACAGCATTCCATTTAGAAGCAATAAATATTCATGCTACAGTAACATGGTCTAGAACTCTGCGAGGCTGAGCTTTGGAAGAAGTGTTTCTCTCAAGGCGTAACGGTTTTGCCCCTGAGAGCTAATGATCAAACCTGGCATATCACAGAATCATAGAATAGTTTGGGTTGGAAGGGACCTTTAAAGGTCAAATAGTCCAACCCCTCGGCAATGAGCAGGGGCATCTTCAACTAGATCAGGTTGCTCAGAGCCCCGTCTAACCTGACCTTGAAAGTTTCTAGGGATGGGCCATCCACCACATCTCTGGGCAACCTGTTCCAGTGTTTCACCACTCTCATCGTAAAAAATGTCTTCTTTATATCTAGTCTGAATTTACCCTCTTTTAGCTTAAAATTATCACCCCTTGTCCTGTTGCAACAGGCCCTGCTAAAAAGTTTGTCCCCATCTTTTCTGTAGGTCCCCTTTAATTACTGAAAAGTCACAATATGATCTCCCTGGAGCCTTCTCTTCTCCAGGCTGAACAAGCCCAACTACTCAGCCTGTCTTCATAGGAGCGGCATTCAACCCCTCTGATCATTTTTGTGGCTGTCCTCTGAACCTGCTCCAAGAGGTCCATGTCTTTCCTGTGCAGCTGATTCCTGTCCAGCTTTTCATCCACCCCCAAGCCCTTTTTAGAAGGGATTTTTTCAGTTCCTTCATCCCCCAGCCTGTATTGGTGCCTGACCCACAGGCAGTGCCCTGCACATGGCCTTGTTGAACCTCATGAAGTTCACATCAGCCCCGTTTTGAACCTGTCCAGGGTCCACTGGATGGTATCCCACCCCTCAGGCTTGTCAATTGCACCACTCAGCTTGGTGTCATCTGCAAATCTGCTGAGGGTGCACTCAATTCCATTCTCCATGTCATTGATGAAGATATTAAACAGTACTGGTCCCGGTACAGACCCCTGAGCAACATCACTCATCACCAATCAACATCTGGTCATTGAGCCATTGACCACTACCCTCTGGATGCAAGCATCCAACCAATTCCTCATCCACCAAATAGTCCACCCACCAAATCCACAGCTCTCAAATTTAGAGAGAAAGATGTTTGGCAGACCGTGTCAAAGGCCTTAGAGAAATCCAGATAGACGACACCTATAGCTCTTCTGCTGTCCACTGATGTAGTCACTCCATCATAGTAGGCCACGAGGTTGGTCAGCCAGGGTTTGCCCTTGGTGAAGCCATGCTGGATGTCTCGAATAACCTCCCTGTCCTCCCTGTGCCTTAGCATAGCTTCTAGGAGGATGTCCTGTCTCATTGAGATAAAATTAGTTTGCCTCACACTACCAGTAGGAACCCCAATTATTAAATACACTATTTTGTGACAATATTATAATGTATAGAATCAGTGAATATTTTTATCCTTAGAATATCATACTAAAAAAATAAGAAACCTGATGAAATTTTAAAAAGTCATAGCAGCAATAAACTAAATGAAAGAATGTTTCCCCTCTGCACAGACATCCTGTTTGGGAAAAATTATCAACAAAACTCTGGGCTGTTAAGACCAAAAAAAATGACTTGTGCCCTTTGGCAGAGCTATCTTCCTACAATTTTATGTAACACACAAAAAAACACATATATGTTGGGCCAAATCCTCCCCCACCACAGTAAAACCCCTAGAACTGGAAAGTATCCACAAAAAACTCAGAGAACTCAGACAAGTGGCATGTTTGCCTGCTCTGTGAACAAGCAAGAAATTCATCTAGTTAACAAGCAAGCTCAGAGGGACTGTTTGCTGGCCAAATTTCACTCATTTGTAACCTTGACAAATTTGTCCACTCTTGGAATTGGTCCAGGAGTTGTTTTGTAAGGAGGCTTTGCAGCCTATGGATCGCTCAGACCCTGCTCACTGCAGCCGTTGTTTTGAGTAACTAATATTTACTATTGTATTTCCTGGACTGTGTGTCTGTTCAGACAGAGACTGTTGTCTGTTTGGATGACCTAATATTTACCGGCTCTTAAAGCAGAAAATAACTCAGCTGCATTACAACCCTCACTTTTGTTTAGGAATTAGTTTTCACTACAAGCTCTGTTTCTACAAAAAAAAAAAAAAATAATCAAGCATAGATGGGAAAGATGCAAAAAAGTGGTGCAAAGGTTAAGACTTTATAGCTCCATGATTCACAGAGGGACAGTGAAACCACTACTACATTGTGTGTCCGGCTGCAGTAGCACCACACCATCTCCATTAATTCATCTTGAATCCATTTAAATCTATCTCATTAATCTAGTCTTGCAAGAATTCCTGTGGCAAAACTTTTGAAAAGTTTCTAATTGACCCTAATCTTATATGATGGGAAAATGGCAATTCTTGTCCAGGTGAAATACAGATTTGCAGAGTATTGTATGATTTTTTTTATTTTTTTTGCAAGGCAGATAGTGTTTAATGATAAAAGACACCTTTGAGGAAAGAATGTCGTGACTGTGAAGACATACAGAATATCTCCAATCAGAAACAGACCAAGTGAAGTTGTGTCCTTGGTGCTCAGGGAGGTACTCCGGGAGGCAACATTTTGCCCCTGGCAGTGTGCATCTTAGAATCATACAATGGTTTGGGTTGGAAGGGACCTTAAACACCATCAAGTTCCAATCCCCTGCTCTGGGCAGGGACACCTCCCACCAGACCAGGTTCCTCAAAGCCCCATCCAGCCTGGCCTTGAACCCCTCCAGGGATGGGGCAGCCACAGCTTCTCTGGGCAACCTCTTCCAGGCTCTCGCCACCCTCACAGCAAAGAATTTCTTCCCAGGATCTAACCTAAATCTCACCTCTTTCACTTTAAAACCATTATCCCTCATCTTATGGCTCCCCTCCCTGATCAAGAGTCCCTCCCCATCTCTCCTGGAGCCCCTTTAGGGACTGGAAGGGGCTCTAAGGTCTCCCCGGAGCCTTCTCTTCTCCAGGCTGAACCCCCCCAACTCTCTCAGCCTGTCTTCACAGCAGAGGGGCTCCAGCCCTCGGAGCATCTTGGTGGCCTCCTCTGGTCCCGCTCCAACAGTTCCATGTCCTTCCTGTGCTGAGGACTCCAGAGCTGAACACGGTGCTCTTGGTGGGGTCTTCCCAGAGCGGAACAGAGGGGCAGAATCCCCCCCTCATCCTGCTGGCCATGCTGCTGGGGATGCAGCCCAGGATGCAGGGGGCTTTCTGGGCTGCTAGCACACATTGATGCTTCATGTTGAGCTTCTCATCCCCCAACTCCCCAAGTCCTGCTCCTCAGGGCTGCTCTCAATTCATCTTACAGCAACCAAGTATATAGCAGGAGTCCACACAGTTAAAGCATGTTGGTCACACCACTTTCCTTTTGACAGCCGTGCAAGTACATGTTGTAGTTGATGACAAAAGTGCCCCTGTTCTCCACCCTTACCTGAACCTCTGCAGGCTATCTATGGAGAGTAAGAAATTCCCAAAACCATTCCCCTGGCCCCTAGGTTGTTGACCTTCATCTTAGAGTCTTCCAGGAAAATAACCAACATGGTTCCATGTGACTGTACAAGGTACAAAGCAATAAATAACAGAGTTGAACAGAATCAGGTATTGGGAGAAACAAGGATTTTATTGTCTGATCATGCTCTTAAAGCCTAGAGCAGGGCACGTCAACCTATTCTGCACAGATCAGGAACTTGTAACTACACTGACTCAAGAGCACTTTGATATTATTTTTTTTCTTCACCTGCTAAGTGTTGTAGAGAGAAAGTGCTTGAAACTCAGGGTCAATTTGAGCAGTTCAGGTGCAAAAATTCAATTTTAGCAAGAAATCAGAAGTGTGGAAGAGGAAATAAGGAAGGGTGCATAGCTTGGCAGCACCGAATCACAGGGCACAAGATAAAATAAAACATGCCTATGAAAGTGATGAACTTAATTCACCCTGTAGGAAAATGCTTATAGCTAAAAATGGACAACCTAAAAATGGCAACAAAATCAGAAAATCATTTTTTTTCTAAAGTACTAAGAAATAAACGTGAAAGAAAATTCCATGGGACTGTCTCCATATGTTTAAACAACTGTAAAGAAAAGATATGTGGTTTCTGACAGCATATCTTTTAAAATAAGTAATAGTTTAAGGATAAAGAAAGGAGTCAGTATTTTACAGTGCAATCTGTTTTGCGATGAATTTGGAGTTTTAGCAGAAATACATTTGCGATTTTAATGGCATATTAGTTTACATGAGGACCTGCCTGATGAAAGACATCCAGGTCTTTGGCACTGCTTTGCAAAGAACCCAGTCTGGGCGAATGCTTGGCAGGAATGGTACAGTTCTGAGAGAGGTTGGTTTAGTTTGGTTTGGTTTTACTTTCTTCAAATACCAAATAGTCTATCTATAGATTTTTGTCTTTAACCACTCACTAAAACTCAGAGCCTCATGTGGTCTATGTTTAGGCTCAAGAGTAGAAAGTATAAACTCCAGATTTTGAATCACTTCTACAAACTGCAGCAGCAAATAACCTCCATTTCGTAAATGGCAACCCTAAAAGCCACAGTTATAATGGCCAGAGTGCATTTCCTACACTACAGCGTGTTTTGACATCCCTGCATTATTTCCTGTCTTTTCCTCACTAGATGTTTCTTAACGTTAACCATTCTTTCCACTCTTCCTAACCTTACTTTATTGGGGTGAAAACTAAAAGAAGAGAGGGAATGTGACAGAAATACTGCATATACTACAGTTCTGCTTTAGGAAAGCTTAGTAGCTGAGGTTACGCCAGCATTATGTGCTCCAGTGAGACCTTGGTGAGCCAGAAATACACAGGCTACTGCAATCAGGACCACTGTAATCCTTAGGGTATAGCCTGTGCCACCATCAACCACTCCAACTCTCCAGATCAGGTACCACAGAAGAGCTGTAAAAGTGGACATGAGGACGAAAAGTGCTTCTTTGTTTTTCTTGATGAGGGTTCTCTGAATAATATGAAGGACATCAATGTTTTAGAGGACATCTGTTTTATTGTAATGATTGCTTCTCTCAAAGAAAGAAAAGG
>VXAK01011801.1:2758-56459 GCA_013399435.1 Arenaria interpres | reverse complement strand
GGAAGGGAAGGGAAGGGAAGGGAAGGGAGAAGAGGAGGAGAAGGAGAAGGAGAAGAAGGAAGGAAAGGAAAGGAAGAAAAAGATCTCTTCCGAAAGAATTCTGGCCAGATTTGGCATATGCTTTCTACTTGGAGATCTACTGAAAGAATTATAAATTGTTTCTTGATTAAACAACTGTAGAATCTGGAATCTACATTAGACATTAGCTTGACACAATACGTTGTAAGTTAAAACCAAAACAAATTGTAAGCCTCTTCACTCTATATAAATAAATAGGATATTATGAACTCCAAAAGTTAATAATGATTTACACCAGTCAATCAGCAGATGACAAGGGACTTTATACAAAATAGGAAGATAAATTACCTCTCTACTTCCAGCCAACAGTTACATAGGAGCAAAGCACCGATTTAGGTTGTGCTAATGGGTATTGTATGTTTTGGACAGTTTTTATCATATCTCGTGGCTGAGAAACACACAAAATATGGTCCATGTCAAATGAAAGCTCTAATCCTAAAAAATATATTACGGTGTACTAGTCCTCTATTTCAGGCCAGCTTCACTTTCTCAGCTAAAATTTTAACAATTAAATTTGTGAACTTCAGTTCTGTAAGGCAAGCAATCTTGGGTTTAAAACTTACATAACACTGTCTTCTGCCAAAACTCTACTGAAAATATAGACTCTCATGTTTCCCGCAGGACCTAAGTTAGCGTTTGTGTATTCTGCTGCTTTAGGGAAATGGCAACAGTCTTATGTGAGCAATGTCGTCATTGCTTTCAAGTCGGTTTCAAACATTTTTTAAGCTGTTTTCAGATTTTATAAAGAGACTGGACAAAGACAGCATTTAAAATTTTATATTTCAACATATGTGACTGATGAAAAGGCTGGCAGATGTTGTTCCTTAGTAAACAGCCTGCCATTAACTGAAGTTGTTAAATTTCTCTTCCTAAGTAAGAATATCTTAACTTCTAGTTCGGAATTTAATTTGTGATTACCATTATTTGGCTGTTGTGGTTCCACCATGGTCAATGTGATTTTCCAAAGTGCTGAAAATAGTAGTACGCTTCCTCTTCCTTTTTACCTTTTTACCAGGATATTTCATTGACCATTGGCCCAGAAGTACCAGATTCCTGGTGCCACTTCATTTGCACACACAGTGCAGCTAAGCCAGCAAAAATTGCTTAACTCATAAATTTACCTCTGGAGCAAGGGTGAAATTGTGCTGCATCGCTATGCTTGGCAAAGGGATTTTTCTGGAAGTCTACCAGTTTATTGCCTCTTGAGAAACCTCCATATAGGGTGTAGAACTGTCCTGAATGTTGAGGTTGCTACAGGACATCGTAGCAGATAGCATTGGGGTATGATTCTAATTTTTATTTAAATCAGTCTTGGATTTTCTATTCAATGAAAAGCCTACATGCATGGATGCATGAGATAAATTGTATCCAAAGAATATATATGCTTCAAACTTTTTACTGAAAATCCAACCTCCATGATGATAAAACCATAGTTGCATGAGCAATGTATAAAAATTTATATTCATTGTGTGTTGGTTGTAAAGTAAAAAGTATTTGAAAGCCCAGAGAAGACACTTTTAAAAAAAACTGTTCTTGCAAAGAGTGCCTAAAAAGGTTCAGAAAACTATTGTAGTGAGCAAGTCTTTGGAGGAATAGCTGACTACGTTAGTGGCCGGTGAAGGCTGAAGAGTCTTTTGCAGTCTCTCTAACCAAGCTTAGTTTTTATGTAAATATGACAGAAAATTCTTCCAGTTCTTTATGAATGGTTCTGTAATAAAAAATTCTCCCAAAATATGCTCTTCATGGAAACTCACTTCAGAAAAGTTACAGAGGGTTGTGTGTTGTTGTTTTTTTTTTGAATTAGTCTTGTGCTGACACTACCTTTTCATTTAGTGATGCCAAGACACTGAACAATGGCTGTATTGATGTAGACTGTGCTACTCACAACAGTGTTAAAGTTCTCTGTTGTTTCAAACTGTTGACATATTTTATGTGGAGGCAAAGTGAACAGAAAATGCTGTCAAATCAGAGTGATTTATACCCTTCTACAGGTGTCGATGATTTAACAGATCCTTATCATCAAAAAATATCGGAGTGGTTAGTGATGTACAGAAGGTGTAAAATCAGTTAGATCTGAAGTTACCAAGCTTCATAGCATGGACCAGCATGAAAGCACTCCAGCTACTTCAAAGTTATATATACAATATCAGTCTTTTTGAAGAAAACAAGGTTAAATGCTGTAGCTGGCTCGTAGTCCAGTGTGGGTTCTGAGGAAGTCCCAATTCACATCCGAAAACCAGCTACAGCCAGCAGCTCCTGCAGCGCTTCAGGCAAGAAGAAAGAGAAGATGCAAAGAGAAGCAACTGCCAGTGAATGATTCAAGACTCAAGATACCTTAGATAAGTAAGATGCCTAAGATACCCTAGAAAAGATATCTTAATTCTCCACCATTAAGAACAAGACAGTGGAATCAGGCAACACCGTGCCATACATTCTTTTGCTCTTTATAAGTAGGTACATTGTGTATAAGCTATAATACATTTTGAAAATCAAAAATTTATGTAACTCCCTAGATCTTGAGAAATCCCCAATGCAATCAAAAACTATAAATTTATAAAAAGATGAGACTAGCTGTTGTTTTTTGCCATTGAACTTCCCATCCGTTGCTCTTTCTCAACATGAACTTCAGCCTTGTAACTTTTACTCTTCTTCATCTTTGGGGCAGCAGTGACACTAGCGACATTCTCTGCTGACCAGCTAAGACAGTCTCCCTTTTTCCTGCTCTCACCCGATCCATACTGGCAATGGAGGTGGATGAGATAAGACTTAAATAGGGGATCTGGGAGAGGGGGGCATTATTTTGAGGTAGCCTCTCTTTCTTTAGAGCTGGTCTTTGTATGCTTGTCTGGGAAATTGGCTTTACACGTCATGAGTAAATGAGGTATAGGAACAGACGTAAGTCCTCTGCTTAATTGCTTTCTACAGGGGTGATGTTATGCTTCCATAAATTAAAAGCACAGCTCTAAGCTTTTATGTGCATTCAGACATTTTGTATGTATTATGTGTATATGTACATACATAAAAAAGAAAAATCTTCCCATGTACTCTGAGGTGTTCCCGCCTATGGCAGGGGGGTGGGACTCGATGATCTTTAAGGTTCCTTCCAACCCAAATCATTCTATTATTTAAGTAACTATTTTTGAAGGCTGTACAAGTGAAGAGGTTTTAACATAGAGGGAAGCTGTAAATTGCAAATGAAAGGTTGTTTCTGAGAAACCTCAGGATGTGTGGAGTTAATGCTGTATAAAATGGGAAGGTGTGCCTTAGTTTAAGTTTTTCCGTGTCACAGAGATGATGTTAACTTGGGGGAAAAGCACATTCAGATATGTTTATTACACTGGTGTGCATGTGTCTTCAATACTTGGATTTCAGATGTTAGATGTCATTGAAGTTATCATCATGTAATGAGTTTTCAAATACAAATAAGACAGGATCAGAGGTTCACGATGAGAAACAGACCTTTACAGTTACAGGAGCGACTGGACAATTCTTTCAAAGGGAGAGGTCTGTGAAACTACTGACAACGTCTAAAAATGTTCTTTGTGTTTCACGTAATGCTTCCACTAGTGTGAATTACTTAAAATAATAACACACCATTTTCAAATTGTTTTGATGTTCCTTTTTCTAAAAGGGGTTTTTTGGTATAAAAGATTATTAATTTGGGTTAAAATTGTTTTGTTTTCTTTAGCATTTTCTCATATTCATATATAAAAAATACGAAAACTTATTCATGGTTAAACTTCTCATGTAACATTTGATCTGATACAACTTCTTGGAGTGTACTTTCATTATTTCTAACCCAACCCATTGGCTTTCTTAGAAATCAGAAATAAGGTTTTGATTATAGTATTTGGGTAGCCAATTATAACATAAATCCAAGCCCAAAAGGCCACATAAATTTAGAAAACAGATTTTACTTTCTCACCTTATAGTTTCTGCTTCAACACATCACCACTTTTATTGTTTCATATGACATAGAGCCAAAATAAGTGAAGTATATTATGATGAGAGTGGATTGAAAATAGATTTGACCGTTTGAACCAAAAAAACCTCAACTACTTATGCCTCGCTCTTAATTTTTGTATAGTGATAGTTTTGGAAAGGCTTTGGTTTATTTGAATTGCTTGTCCTTGAATCTTTTTAGTCTGTACATAAAATAATTGTCAAAAGTATGTTTCAAATACTGTATCACATCTTTACATGGCACATACCTAGTGATATCAGTAGAAATTTAGAAATAGTAAGAAATTTAGAAAATTTAAAGAAAGAAATCAGAATTTCACTGTCTGTGTTTCCAGTGTTAGTTATTTGGATCTATTTATACAAGTTCAAACAGAGCTCTAGACACTCACACCCAATGGATTACAAACTGACAATACGGGCCAGGGTACAAGTTGCAGTCAGCTTAATATTTATGGAAATATCAGGGAGAAGGCAAGGCATTTGTAAAGAGGGCTTATAGTTACTACACTTGAGATGGTTTATGTCAAAAAGGAAGCAGTTTTCAAATAAAAATATCTTCATATCTCCCATTTATACAGCCAATGAGTAACTAAATGTCTGCTCTTTTCATCCTCCACAGTAGAACTTTTCGTAGGCAACACAGAATCTGTGAGGGAGAAAGGATATAAACCATAGTACAACCAAAACATTGAAGCTGGAGAAGACTTCAACTGCTTCTGCCTGTCAGTCAAAGTTTTTTGGTTTTTTCAAGGCCTCCTATATTTCACAATCTACCCTGGGAATCTTTTCCAGGGCTTGCCTAACCTCAATGTTAGAAAGTGTTTTCTGATGTCTAGACTGTTTTTCTGCAATTTAACTTCTAACCCATCCACTGTAACTCTGAACAAGAGTGGTTTAACATCTTTGAAAATGTTGCGAGACTGTCATCGTGTCCCCTTTCAGCTTTTTCTTGCCTAGGTTGGCAAGCTTTGGTTTTTAAGGTCTGCATCACATCATACCTTCTTGAGTCCCTTCTTGGCTCTGATGCTCTATGAGACTGTCTCCAGCTGAACTGAGTCTTCCTAGGTTGAAGTTCTCCAAACTTCTTATGCGATCCCAGCCAAGGCTTTCCAGGTCAAGTAGATCTTAGGTGTCACTTTAAGCACCCTTCAGGTTCTGATCTTTTTTGCTATCTTAGTGGTTTTTGGCATCTGCCTGTCACTGTAGACATTTGATTAGCATGCGATCCACTCTGATCCTCAGTGTCCTGAAGGCCTGTTGTCGTGAGAGGTTCCCAATGCAGTATGCAATTTGTTTGTTATTCCTGAATAACTGTAGATCACTTTCTTCTGAGAGTTCTCTCAGAACCACAGGATGGTAACAAGACTATACTGACTTACATAATCTGTGTTCAAGACAGAATATGAAGAACACTTTGTAAATATGATGTGCTCAAGCATTCATCGTGTTCTTTGAATGTCTTTGCATATCTCTGACTGTGTTTAAACGTCTTTCCTGAATGTCTCTCAACTTCTCATTCCTCTGAATGTCTCTTGTCTACTTCATCTCTTTGTCCTAGTGTTTGTTGGTATTGTCTTCCTTCATAATTTCATTTATTCTCCACTTCCTATATACTTTCTTGTTATGCTTCAGATCATCTGTGTGTTTATGATTCAGGCAGTTTAATAATGAAACTGTTTGTGTGTCAAGATCAATACATCAGCTACAGCCTGATAGAAGCAAGAGTACAAAACATAGGTGTAAAGAGGATCTCCTTCCTAAATGGGCTATTCTGCATAATTTTCTCAGATAGTATAAAATGTGTGCATCACCACATGCATTGCGACATCCAGTCTGTCAGTGAAGCAGGTACAAAGCTCTAAAGGAAGGTCTGCAGATGAAAGAGAATAGCCAGCCAAAAGTGCTCACAAACATCCCTTTCTATCTGGAGCTCCATGAGCCCTGGGGAAATTCACAGAACCATTGCCAACCTGAAGTGTAACCAGCATACCTGACAGTCACATAATGTGCCTTTTATTCTCATTTCCCTTACAACCCTCAAGAAGAATTTTCATTTAATTAACAGTCCTCTGAAATGTCACACAAAATAAATTTATTGTGGTAAATATCAAACCATCCTTGTATTTTCAAAAACATTATGAAAAATAAGTTTTCAGAAATAGTCACCTCCTGGGTGAAAAGTGATGCAGATAATCAACAGAGAGGTTAAGGCTAGAAGACACTGGGCCAGATGGAAATACAAGGTAAGTTTAAATGCGATGAAGGTACGTGCCCAAATCTGATGTCCTGATTGTGCTGACTTGATAGGTAAATAAGATCATTTTGAGGAGGAGTATAAGAAAAAATTAAAAATACTTTCCCTTAAGGACTGAGGTTCCTCAGTAAGCAGAGTTGATTAAATTTCCCTTCTCCCTTTCTTATAGTAATTACTGATCCTCTTCTGCTTTCTCACTTAAAAGCAAGGCCACGCACATACACACACTTCACACTTACTTCTGGCATTTTTTCAGATACAAACACACAGAACAATGATATTAATTGATGATGTGGATCTCAGACCTTGTGGTACCTGTATTTCATATGCAATTAAATATTACGAAGCTACATACCCAGATTGATCACTACTGTGATGCCACTTACTTCAACGGAGTTAGACTGTAAGTGGGTGAAGTTCAAATGACCGTTACTGAAGTTTGAGATATATTTAAACTAATCTCTGAGTTATTTAAGTTAATAAACTAAGTTATTAAACTAAGTCTGAGTTATTTAAACTAATCTCTAAGACGGCCTCGTTCCCTCTTTGACTCTCTACTGTTCAAGACATTTTTCATTTTTTATGAAAGGATTTGAATTTGTAAAATGTAAATTAAAACTAGTTATGGGCATGATTCAGATACTAATTTAGAGAAACTACCAAGGTTTAGGAGAGTTAAGATTCTTTCTAGTCAAAAACCATAGTTTTGTTTCATCTCTCCTTTCTTGATAGCATCACTGTAGCTAACTCATTATCCAGGCAGAAAGCATACTGGGCAAAACTTTCCAGAGGAATATCCATTTCAAGTCTGTTTTTATTAGGGCTTAATCAAATATCTCCAAGTATTACTTTTTATTTCTTGCTTTTATGCTCCTTATTGTTTCCA
Source organism: Arenaria interpres (assembly GCA_013399435.1). Lineage (NCBI taxonomy): Eukaryota > Metazoa > Chordata > Aves > Charadriiformes > Scolopacidae > Arenaria > Arenaria interpres. The sequence goes on along the minus strand of VXAK01011801.1, from coordinate 49,278 downwards.
AAAATATATATTTAAAAAAATATATATTCAACATCAATATTTTCCCATATGTGTAGACAACATTTGACCACATTTACATGACCCCTAAAATTTTGATTTCCTATGAAAGGTTGTATGGGGAATTCATAAATCTTTAATCTGCCCAAAAGCACTCCAGCTATACTAGCTCCAAAGAAAATGTAACGTTATAACCTAATACGGGTTCCAAAGTGCAAGTACAAGGTAGGGCAGTTGCCGTAGTTCGGAAGCAGTGAACTGAGTGCATCCAGAGTTTAAGAGGCATGCACACAAAAACCTTAGAAAAAGGGCAGTTTGTAACTGATTTCACAGCTTGGATGGAGCCACCGTGAAAAGACGATCAGAACAAAACTAGTGCCAAAACAGAGATGTTACCGTGACAGAAGAAGTAACTAAACAACTAAAGAGAATGTCCCGAATCTGCACCATAGAATCCAAAAAAAATATCATTAGTACTACTAAAATTTTAAAAATATATGAACTTTTTTTTTATCAGAAGACAGACTTCTCTTGAAATAGGCAATTCACGAAAAAGACAAAACTTACACAAAGATGTGGAAACATGTTGCCCTGAAAATCAGACAAAGTGTGAATTTTATTTCTTAGACAGAAACAGGGCATTAATTAAAGATGTCATTCTACTAAGCTCCTCTAACCTGCTATACAAATATAGTTAAAATTTTAGCCGGCCTGTATGCCCTTCAGAATTCAATGACATAATTTTCCCAGTGTCTGAGAAGTAATTTCGCCATATTTTCTGTCATTAAAATATTACCAGCATTACTGTAATTGCCACTAAAAAGAAAAACAAAAAGGAAGCTAAAAAGTGTGCAGCAATTTTTGAAATATCTGAGTCATTTGGAGCACAAATTGTGAAGTTTTTACTTTAGAATTTTCTTTAGAATTTTCTCCTGGGAGAATGTCTGAGGAATCAAAATATGGATTTTTTTAAATTATGAGGAAAAAGGAAAACAAAGTTATAGAGTAGAAACAAAACTTCTTAAAACACTCAAGTAAAATCATTTTTTAAAAATCATACTTCAAAGACCTTCCTTTCAGATGATTTCAACATCAAAGCAAAAATAATAAAAGTTCTCCTTTCATACTAAAAAGTGCCAGAACTTGACTGAAAAACCCCACTTGAAAATCCCTTCGACTGGCAAATCCACTAGGTTTTGTTTGACTACCACATCTCAAGATTTCCTTCTGTTTTCCTCATGATTTCCAAAAAAGAAGTGAGCCCATACTTGCTGCCAGATACTTTCTTCACAAATATATGGTACTACCGCACTGTGGGCTCTTCAAGTTTAGTTGAACCATGGTCTTCAGACTCCTGAAGACCCCTGGTCTGTAGGGTTTGAGCAGGAGCCCTCAAAATGAGAGGGGTGGCAATATGTCTAGAATTTCATAAAGAGTGGAGTGATACTCAAGTTGCTCAAAACCAGCTGAACTATTAGAAAATGTAAAGAATAAAAAAGTTTAGGTTTGTTTTTTTTTTTTTGTAAGTAAAGATTAAATTACTTGGTAAAGGACAAGAGATACTGAAGAAAGAATAAAAAACAAAGCAGTGAAAATCAAGACTATACTTGGTAGCTAAGATCTTCCTTAGCTGCATCACAAACATCTAAGACCTTTCCCAGTTGGTGCTCTGTCCTTCACCCTCCATCATGGCTGGAATGCCCTGGAAACTCTTTAGAAATGCTTGTCTGCTCCTTCTATTAGCTCTTTCCTTTTCTTTCTCTCCTCATCCCAGGAGATTTAAAGGTTTTGCACTTCTGTATATACACCTACTGAAGGTGTATATACAGAATATCCACTTTTGCTTTTAACTAACTCCTGCAGAATCACTTCCAGTGACAGGTTGGTAGATTGGCAGGTCATATCACAGTAGCATGGAAAATAAATATTTTCTCCCCATTTTCTTCTCAAGGTTTCTTCATTAGCATTAGGTTTTTGTTTTTAATCACACATCTTCTTATCTCTGCACTACAATCTCCTAAAGCCATAACAATAAAACTTACTAAATCTTGTATTTTTAGAATCATCTGCCTCAGTGGGCTCAGCATTCATTCCATATGAGTTTTGTATTAAAAAAATGACGGCAGGACATACTGTGACCAAGTGATGGGAGCTTGGTTGGATGAGTTACATCGGCCTTCACACTGTTAGTCTTAAGGGAATCCACTCAGGAGAGTATGTGAAAACAAAACTTTCCTTAGATCTTTCACCTGCATTAAAATCCATTTAAAAATAAGAAACGTAATCAAATTCCAAAAGGTATATAATTTTGATTCATCATTTTAGTTAGCACTCATCATCGCGCTTAAAAAAATATCTAGCAGCAAAGGTTGACCCATCTAAAACTTATAATTTCAGGTTCATATGAATTTCAGACCAATATAATTTTTCCCTTTGTTGATGAAGTTTTGTGTGAAGTTCCAATGCGAGGAGCCTTTGAACAGCAGTGAGCCCACCTCCGGTTAGCCATCTTCTGAGACAGCTTGGCAGCTAAACTCTCTAAAGACATCTGTGCACTCTGCAGACTCCAAACCCCAGAGCTTTCCTGATCTTTCCTTTTCTTGGAAAGGGAGACCCTCTGGTGATGGATAGAGGAACTGAAAATATTGAGATTTGCTCATGAATTCAAATGTTCTCCCTATGGCCATGTGGTAATGTCAGAGGAGGAATCAAGCTGACCATTGTGCTGGGGTTGTGAAAAGCTGGTTGCCAACACACATAGAAAAAGTGCAGAAAGTAAAGGAAAATGAAAGCGTAATTATTCACCCCCCCTTTTTATATACATTTTAGTCACATAGAGCCTAATTTCTATTATTTCCTAGCTTTTTTTTTTCCTCCTGGCTTTTGCAACTGTAGTATTCTTTTAGCATCTTTTCTTCACTTTTCTATATTTTCTTCATCTTTCCCTATTTTAAAAATATAGCACAAATTTTTCTGAACTTCTATTAGTCAGATAAAGTTGGCTGAGCACGAGGGGACTGTGATTTTGCGGTTGCTCAGCGGCACATTATTTACACACGGACATCGGCTAATGAAAACATATACTGCACGAGGCAGGAAAAGGCTGAAAATGAGAAGGGGAGAATGCTTAAGTGGGCTGTGGATTTTTTTTGCATCTGTTGAACGACTTCATGCTGAGTAAGTGAACCGGCATCCTGCACAGATCGGCAGTGGCTCATCTGCAGATGTGTGTATCTGGCATGGGGCTGCTGGGGCTGCTGCTCCTGGCACAAGAGCTCCTACTATAGCTCCTGCCATTGCTATGATGGTTTCCTGCATCTCTTTGGCAACCTGTGATGGTCCAGGAGTGTATGCAGCTACATCAAACTTCTGAGAGATCGGTGTCAGTGGACAAGGAGGATACAGAATGAGGTGAAAGAAAAGCACGGAATGAATGGTTTGTAAATTTCACAATTCACATTGCAATATCTCAAATCCACACTCCCAACGTTCCTTGATGCGTTGTGGGTTTGGTAGGACTTCACTCCTGCTCCCAAAATACACGGTAAGTCACAGTGACACCACGGCACAGTGGTCCCTGTTAATAATTCCCTGGTGTCTGAAAAGCTCTATCATGTTCTCCCTCTACTAGTTTCAGACTTTGTCTCCACAAATTTTATAGCTAGTTTATATTCATTGAAAGCACACTTGCTAGCACCTGGGTTACAGCCCCTATGCTCACCAGGGCTGTAGCCATCTCTCCCCTCTTGGTAGGACTGAGTGATGCACAAGTGTCTCTACACAGATAATAGGGTACCAGGCTCCTGGCTGCAGAGTTCCTCCTGTCACATTGCAGCTGAAGCTCCCCAAATATCATTCTCTTTCATTCATCTGACCCATTCATGTCGGGTTATCCGATAATGAGTTAAAAGCACAGGATGTTAGTCTTGCCACAGGTTTCCTGTGCAACCTAATTAATCTATGGATCTCAATTTTCTCATTTTCAATTAGATTCGCTTCATTTCGTCTGCCTTTTATTGATCATAGACTATTCATGCTTTAACAGCTCTTAGGGATCTGCCAAGACAAAACCTTGTGAAAATGCAGAATGAGAGTTCACAGGGTGAGGATGAGCCAATATATAGCATTCATGATTTTCCTGGCAAAAATAAACTGAAGTGCATCTTTACAGAAGCCATGTTTACCTAAAAAACAAACAGCATGAACAAGCAGTAGTTCTCCACAAATGAAAGCTTGGTTATTTTTTCACATAAGTTCACAGTTATCTGATTTTTTGACAGATCAGATGCTGTTAAAATATTTCAACACTCTTAGTTGCAGTGTAGTAAAATGTTCACTGGAAAGTATTAAGTGTGGATACACTCCATCCTTTAGGGAAGAGGCTTATTTGGGATCCGTATTGATACATATGGCCCTTCATAGCTGAACGACTGAAGGGACAGTAGCATCCAAGATTTATGAAACGTGAAGTCTTTTCATAACCTCTGATAAGGGTGACTACCTGTACCCTGATGAGTTCTGTAATGCAATCCTCTGTGCCATAATGAAAAGGAATTCGAAAAGGGATAAGTTTTTTATCCCTGAATCATGCTATTCTTTCCCTCTACTGAGGATCATCATTTTTCTTTGCATTGTTTCAGCAAAATATTTCAAGAGTAACTAATAAGGAACATGTTTATACAAACAGATCAGTAATAGTTATGAATGTTAAAGTATAAAAGATTTATGTAAACCACAAAAATGGTAATACAATCATGCATATTAGTTCCTCTGCATAAATCTTAGTCCAAAGAGTTGACCTATTCAGAGTATATTGAGTTTACATTGTTACTGTTTCAGGCAGTAATGCAGACAGTTGAAACTTCAGAGGTACTTATGGCCAAATATAACTCATTTAATGAAAAGAGAAAGGGAGCAAAAAATTCTTTAGGCTACCAGTGAAGCTTAGTAACAAACCGCAATGGGAAATCAGCAACAACAACTGATTCTGAATGAAAAATTCATGTGCATCAGGGACTGAAAACTGGCTTTTCATCTCTGTAAGGTCGCATGGCGTTTTGAAAAATTAGGGGGAAAAACTGAGCTAGAATTCAACATACGTAAAAAAGGATGGATAGAACACTGTAGCAAATTAACATTCAGTATCGATGGGATCCAAGCCCAAGTGGGCTCCCTTTGTAGCTAATAAAGAGAAGATTCCTGTAAAGGATGACTCGGAGTGAGATTAATGTAGCTCCTTTCTTGTCACAGACTACAGAGAAAGGGTAAAAAGTCTCACTTGACAAAAGTAAATCTTTGTGAAAACCGTCCAAGACTACTGACATGAACAAACTTACCTTTACTGTCATCTTTTATGCTATGCCTCTACCTCTGTATAACACTGAAATCCATTTGTGTTAATTTCTCTTAATCCTCCGAGTATCCTTATAATCCTCTATGAAGGGCCTGTCTACATTCTTGGGTAGAGTCTCTGGCCCAATGGCTCTTCCTCTGTGTCTGCTCTTATTGAAACTTCTAAGGAGTACTGAAGTACTAATAAATAAAACAACAAAAGTATCATCAGTGTGTTTTCAATTACAGTTACCGCTTAAATCTTTGACTGGTTCCTGACAGCTAAATTCAGAATGAACAGAAGCATACAACAGTTAGAGGTATTTCTGCAGAAAGTTATTCCTTTTTATAACTAAAAAGCTGTTTCTCAGCTTCAGCTGGTATTTTTTATTGACTAGATAGGACAATGCCTCCCAAAGTGTCTTAGTTTTGATCCCCATCTTCAGAAAATTAACATTTCTCAACTTTCTCCAACGTTTTTCAAGGGTTTCCTTTGCAATTGCAATGTAGCCCCCATAAATGCATACCAAACGGTGGGACAGAATAGAGGAGAGGGCATTAGAGTAGGTCCTGTGTTATAATTCAACTCTTGCATTAGCTGCCTGGACAACAGGTGCTTAAAGCAGGTTCCAACTCTTTGCATTTATTACTTTTTTCATTCGCTTTGAGAGTGGCCCAAAAGAGAATATTGTGATTTACAATGCAAACAAGCGTGTGATACATTGGAATGACAGTTTATTTGATTATTATAGTTCCATTATGGCCTCTGGCTAAACTAGATCATGCTATGGATCCTTACTCACTCTAATCTACAGTGAATAACTGCTAGAAAAAGTCACCCCACCTATTTTCTGGACTAAAGGCAATATATCACAGTTGTAGTATATTACAGATGTCAACATGGGGAAAAGGACAGACCACAGCTGGGTATCATCAGAGCTTCTGAATTCCGTTGTGAAAACAAATCATGTTCATTGTCTTCACAATGTAGAAATAGGTCTGCCAAGGTACTATTGTGATGCACATCCTTGAAGTATGATGCACATGTTGATATCGTTGTATGCTATGGGCAGTCAGCCTGTTTGTTAAAAATCAGAGAGGGAGCCAGAAATATTGTACCACACCCTAAAGTCAAGACAACACAACCACAAACATGCCCCAGAAGACCTTTAGTTAATTTGTTCCCTTTCCTCCCACTTCAAAATTAAACCCATCCTTCCCATCAGGCAGACCTCCAGAATTTGTATGCAGAAATTGTTTCTATATGCTTTTCTTTGACTTTGTGGCTTAAATAATTCTCTCTGATCAATTCCATTCTGCGTATCGACACCTCAGCCATAGAATGGAGATAGAACCATCTCTCTGAATCACAAGGCAGGCATTAAGATGACTGGTTATAGCACACCTCAACTTTCAGTGGCAGATGTAAAGACAACAGAGAATGCAGCAAACGAGCCACATGTATCAGAAGGAAGTAACGGATCCAGACGGCCCTACCTCAGATCCCTGCTCTTCAGACATGCAGCGTGTATAACAGTTGTGTCTAATGAGAAAAAATAAAATGTGAAAGGAAATTGCTAACATTTGAACTGACTTTCTCAGAAGACATTGTATCTCTCATCCTTTGGCTGTGCTGTTTAATATGTCCATATGCACTGGCCATTTCCCAAGGGTTTGGAAACCATCTGATGTAATGCTCAGCTAAACCTTGGCTTTTAGGCAAACCTAAAGCCCACTTCTTCCAAAAGTAAAGAAACTAATAAAAACATCAGATAAGTCAAACCCCCCAAAATATGCGGGACGGCCAGACAACTGTATTGGTTAATGACTTGCAGATACCAAGGTAATATGTCAATTTATAGGTTATTCAAGCTTACCTTCTCCTCTGCACATGGAATAGGCCTCAGAGGCAGTGTGTACCAGCATATTTTCAGCTTTCCAAAACAATCTTCTCCAGTGCAGTTTTTTTTGAAATCCAGAATCTGAGGCCCTTTTCCTCTCTTTTTTCCACTGTACAAGACAACAGAAACTGACTTCCAGACCAGAAAAATTTCAAGCAGCAAAAAAGATGGCAATGACAGAACCAGACAATACCCATGTCCAACAAATTATTTTTCTAGTCCAGCAAGAAAAACTAACAGGAAGATTCTTGGCCAGAAGCATGAAGTTTGACCTACATTGGATTTCCCCCCTTGCTTTTCTGTCTTCATCTGAAGCATGGTGGGATATTCCATCATTTCCAAATCAAGACGGAGTTCTTAGATTGTTATCTAAGTTATTTAAGATGTTTTGAGTAGACACCAGGGTTTTGCTCTTGGTTTGCACAACCTCTAATAAAATGAGTTTCAATCAGTATCTTTGCTACTAGGAACTAATACAGTCACAAAGAAATGAAACAAATAACAATACCACATGGCTAAATGATACCTGGAATTGGAGATCCATTAAAGAGATGGACTGAAACCAAAGATCCTTTCAAGACAGTGAGAGCATTGCTATCAAACACAATGCCATTGGGATATCATCCATAATGTCAATCAACAATAAAACAGTTACTGCAGTTACAGAAAGAATTCCAAACCATTCAAGTAGGTCAAGGTCCAACAGTGTATTCCTTACGTACCAAAGATTACATGATATGGTGCTGCTTAGGGATATTGTTCTGTTGAAAATGAACGTACAATGTACCTTAAGTAAATATCAAAAAAACCACATAAATCACTAGGATGAAATCACAACTCTGAAAATATAGATGCAACTTCCAGATCTAAAAGTTGAACAAAGATACATCACAAGCAGATTAGCCAGGTCTGTCAAATCAATTTACAACTCAACAATACTAAGAGATACAGATGTTTTTTATTCCTGAAGTATTAATCTTGTAGACACTAAATTGCTCTTAACAAAATATTTTCTTATGCCCTGTAGCTTTTGACAGACTTGTGTTATCTCCTGTGTAAAAACTGTGGAGTTCATTGGAAAGGCTAACTCCAGTATTAAATTAAATCTAGCAATTACTCTTCTCCAGAATTCTTGAAGTTCTGCAGAATGTGACTGTGTTTCCATCTCGTGCTCCATCAGTTTAAAAAAAAACAACTATTAACATTTTGGATTACTATCCTTATCATTGTATTTACTATCCTGTGGGACCTTTAAGATGTTTTTGATTTCATGGTCTTACATCGCATACCATCAGTCGCTGATTATATTCCTATTATCTCTATCTCCTTCCAAATTCATGTTCAAATCTTCTGTTATCAAAAATATACCAACAGCAGCCAAGATTTCATTAACGTTTTAGACAGAAGAATCCTTGTTCCAGCTGACAAATTCTACAGTCTGGAGTCAGAAACCTTGTAAATACCAGGTCTGATAAGCACGTGTGCAGATGTTCTGCAGAACCGACCCATGGGGAAAACATTTGTGAGCTGTTCCCTTCAACAACGTGAGCTCTGGGAATACCTTTGAGGCAAAGGTATCAGACATCTCTTTTTCATGACAGAACATCTTGTCCAGACCTACTGCAAGCCTCATCCTCACACTTCTGAGATGTAGGGTCACTTCTAAGTATTTTTGTGTTTCAGCTCAGGAATAAGCCTACAGTCTGTTATGTGTGAAAATATAATTTGTGACACATTGTCTTACTGGAGGCTCACTGTCCAGCCTGTGCTGCCTACAGCTTTCACTACAGGAAAGACATTGAGGGGCTGGAGCGTGTCCAGAGAAGGGCAACGGAGCTGGTGAGGGGTCTGGAGCACAAGTCTTGTGAGGAGCGGCTGAGGGAGCTGGGGGTGTTCAGCCTGGAGAAAAGAAGGCTGAGGGGAGACCTTCTCGCTCTCTCCAACTCCCTGAAAGGAGGGGGTAGCCAGAGGGGATCAGTCTCTTCTCCCAAAGAACAGGGGATGGGATAAGAGGAAATGGCCCCAAGTTGTGCCAGGGGAGGTTTAGAATGGATATTAGGAAAAAAAATTTCATCAAAAGGGTTCTTAAGCATTGGAAGAGGCTTCCCAGAGAAGTGGTGGAGGCACCAACCCTGGAGGTATTTAAAAGCGGAGCAGACATAGTGCTTAGAGACATGGTTTAGTGATGGTTTTTGTCAGTGTTGGGTTGATGGTTGGACTCGATGATCTGAAAGGTCCCTTCCAATCCCGGCAATTTTATGATTCTGTGATTCTATGCAGATATTTTCCTATTTTTCCCTGTAACTAGACATGAACTGAGAATATAGTATTGCAACGACTCTGCTTACATGTCTCATGGACTATTAGACACTACAAAGTAGTTTAAGGGGGTGGCAGTGGGGTTCACATTCTCTTCTCTTTCTGGGCAGCTAAGCACAAAACTTGTTCAGGCATTCTTACTTCCTTGCCGAGAAGTAAAGAGCTTAAAACAAGAATCCTCATGTATTTAACTTGTGAGCAGTTGAAGCACAGCCAGCACAGTTCTTCAAAAGTCATTATTTAAAAATAGTCTGTGGGAAAGCCCCAAACAAAATAAATATTTTTTATTTGTAATATCTGTTGTTTGGAACAGAGAGGACAGCAGCTGGTACAGAAAGTGCCTCAGAGGATCTGACTTACAGATTACATCCTCATAACACAGCTTTGAAATCTGTGTTCCTTTGGGTTGGAAAACAAATAGGTGAGGCGACAATGTTTACTTAGGACCAGATTCTGTCTTTCTAACTCCCATTTTTTAATGCCTTCACATTTCCACTGGAGAGAAGCTTTGCCTGCTGCATCACTCGCTTCAGTGCTCCCACCACAAGCGAGGCACAGGTTCCTCCCTGCACCCTTGCTCGGCAGGTTGGCTCATCCAGCTGGGATCACTCTAATAGCCTTTTTTCTTGTAGGCTTTGAGAAGAAGGGCACTGCTGCGTCAGAACCAGCACTGTTGGCAAGGGCACAAATAGGAGGGAAAGTTTCTGGCACGCTCTTATTCCCAGCCCTTCCCTGCAGCCCACTTATTTTTGGCCACTCGGTCCCACAGTTACATTAGAACGATGTATCTCATGCTTATTAGGCATGGCTAAACATGTGTTTTACAAACCAAAGTTTTCTGTTGGTATTCAGCACCAGGGGGCAAGTTCCTTATATTTTCATCTCATCTTCCTCTCTGAAATAAACCATTAAATCTTCCAAATGAATTTAGTGTGCCCTGGTGAGAAGCAGCAGAGCACTTATGCAGCTGTTCCTGCATGGACATCAGCAATGTTAATAAGGCAAATATATTACAGTTTTAGGCAAACTGAAGCAGATACAACAGTTGTCTTAATCCTAAAGGTAATATTCAAATGAACTCAGAAGCAAACTAACTCTACATCACATCCAAGTAAATAAAATATTTACCTTGCAGAAACTGTAAGGAAGAGAGTGAACTGGGCAGGAGGAAGGAGGTACAGCACAAGGAAAGGTGTTAAGCTGTGCTGACCTTCATCAGCCAAATAGCTCCCTAAATAGCCAGTTTGCTCCTGTACTGAGCTATTTTACCCTAAAAGGTTCTTTTTTCCTGGAAAAAAAATCACATAAAAACTAATCTTAAAGCCAGCAATCTCTCTGCTAACACGCTGAACTCCAAAACGGGGCTTGCACATATGCGGTGGATTGTGAGATTATTAAAATGGAAAACAGTGGCTTGGCTTTGGAGAATCACTTACTTTTATGGCTCTATCTATATATCCTGACTTTGGTGGATAACCTGTGTTTAAATGTTAATTTTCTCTACTAGGTTCATGCTAGAATTTCTTTCAAACGCTTAAAATAATTTTAGCTTCAGTGGAGTTGTCAGAGGAAATTATTTGATAAAGCATCTCATGTTTCTTTTTTATGCATTGGATTATTGTAGTTTGTTTGATGTTCAATCCTACTTGTGATACATGGGTTTTGTTTTCACTGAAAATGCATAATTTTCCTGTTCAACCTATTTTTCATATATTTACACCAAGCTTTTGCCATCACTAGAAAGATGTCATTCAAGGGAGAGGGGCAGGGTAAGGGGAAGAAGACCATAGTTTTTAAAGTGCTTTTTTTATGGCCCATAACTTTGAATCAAAGGCTCATCTGCACAATTCAAACTGCTTTTCTTTGAATGGGCTATGATATTTTGGTAAATTTGTCTGGCATCACAGTCCGTGGTTAGAAGCCCTTAGCAATATGTATTATTTTTCTCTGTATTGGCAGCAGGAGGGATTTGCTTACAACATCCTAGACACCCCACTTGCCTATTTGTGCCTTCAGACACTGACTCAACGACAAAATTAACGTCAAAGCCTTCCTAATCTATTTGACTTTGAGCCGGCACCTAATTTTCATATTAAGGGAATGGTTATAATTATTTTAACAATGTCAGTACTCTGGCAGTAAATGTCACAGGACTGTGCTTTCACCTTGTCATGTAGAAATGTCAAGAAAATGACTGAAAGAAGAGAGTCATATCCTTGATATGAAGGAAAATGTTACAGTGATCTTATTTCTTGGATGTAGCATTGACAGAAGAGGTATCTTGCCCAAAAAACAGGAAATGGTCTCCCTGGCTGGTAGTACTGGGAACATCCAAATACAACCTGCTGGAAGAAGCTTTAGACTAATTCTACTAAGTTATTGTAGGTATCTTTTTTTTGGACTGATTAAGAGAGGCTGGATTTGGGTGTCTATACAACCAATAAAGGGGAGACAAGGACAATTCAGAGCACCTTGGAAGTCTACTTTGGATAGCATTTCCTCCTCCCTCCCCCTTTCCTCACACACACACTTTGGCAACTTTCAAAGATTGATTGGATTGATTGGATTGAAGACTGAAGACAGACACCGTGTGTTTACTAAAGGTTTATTGGCCTCTGTGAGACCCAACACTCAGCAATTTGCCTAATCCCTTCTAGAAGGGATGCTTGAGCCCCATAGAAATCTCTTCCACAATTTATGTTTTGTATGAACATGTAGCTCAATTTGTATGAAGCCATTTAAATGGTAATTTTATTGGATACTCTTTATTTCTTAAACCAGAATGAATTTACTTTCTCCTTGTCATTCAAGATTTATAGACATTGGGATTTTATACTCCTCTCGGTTTTCCTTTCTTCAAGTTGAAGAAACATTAATTTGTTAACTTTAGCTCTGATCATTCATGTCACCCTTCTTTGTACCTTTTCTAGCTCAACTGTTTATGCAGAAACAGTACCAAATATCCATGACTAGCTGTGATCATGATATTGGACAAAATATTCATCAACCCTGAAAATCCTGCTTTTTAAACCACGAGGATTAATAAAAGCAGTAAAGGATTTAAAAAAAAAAAAGTTTTGTGTGGTTCAGTCTCAGTTAAACTCTGCCTTGATTTTCAGTTCTTTCAAATCACATCTCTGTATTTTAAATAAGTCCACAAATAAGACAGTTTCTGTGTCATTACCATGATGGTTTCTCCACAGAAAAACATGTTATCAGGCTTATCTTATTCACCTTTCCACCATTTTCCAATATTTCACTGAAAAGGGCAATGAAAACCAGAATAAAGCATTCCAGATTAAATTTGATTCAGAGATAAGGCTAATACCTCTAGGAAATTGGGGGGAGTGAAAGGGCTCCACAATCAGTCTGTACTTCATCTATAGAGAAGGTTTTGACCTCATGAGCAGAGTTTTCACTTGAGTCTAAATAGGTTATTCTTGATGTCCCTCATTGTTTTTTTTTTCAACTTTGTTTCCAGAAATACATATGACATAGGGTGCTTTTTAATAATTACTTTGAGAGTGATTTACAATAAGGCTTAAGACCTGTCTGGAGAAGCTCTTCATTTGTGGATGATGATCCCCTATATGGTTAGAAAATATTTTCAAAGAGTTTCTTTTCCCATTAATCTACAGGCATCAAAACCACACTGTGCTCTGATCAGCAGCTCCTTTATGTGAATCCCTGCAGGAAGGCATTCAGCTCTGGGCTTCACTATCTTCTCTACAATCACAAATAAGAGATAGTACATGGTAAAAAAAAAGTTGGTTCTCTTAATACTTTTTGCATACAGTGGTGGAAGTAGAGGGCTTTGAAAATAAGATGTTTGTTAAATTCTAGTGAGATCTCTCTGTTTTACATTAATGATACTGTTTTATAGAAAACTCAAATACAATCACAATAAGAGCATTTTCATAAGGTTATTCACCATATGTCTTGTGTTATGAAGAAGCTTCTGCCATTGGCATGTCGTTATCAAGCTCTTCCTTTTGGCAGCTGCGTATCTTCCTCCAAGCCACCAAATCTTGCACACTGTTGGAGGCAAAACCCTGGACTTATGGTGTGCTGTTCCAGTTCTCATGAAATGCTGTCTTTTTTAAAGAGTAGTTCTGATTTCAGAAATATGTTGTATTCCTCTAGAGGGTAAAACCCTTTCTTGTGTAATAATACCATTTACTATAGTAGTATTTAAAGTTTTTTAAAAAAGCAATCTTAGGAACTAAATTTTATTCATCCTTAGAACTTCCTCATTTTTCCTGGCATTTTGTAAATGGGTAAACCCAACCAAACCCAACCAGACACTGTTATGCTTACTGGAACTACAAAATAAATCAGAACACACAATTTGCAGGTGAGCCAAAGGCCAGCAATTCCTTTCCAGATGCATCTTGGAATCCTTCAGAGTGCCATGAGGAGAGCAAGAACAAACCCAGGTCTCTTGCTACAAGACTGGCTGGAGGCTTCCTGTTGCTCAAAACTACTTTTCTCAGAAGCTATCACCCAGAGGACCATAAAAAAAGAACACTCCAAGAGACTTTGTTTCTCTTCACTGCACCATATATTTTGGACACCCATTAGATAAATCCTACAACCGCGAAGTACTTTAGACCTTCTAAGGTCATTAGCTGTCCGCTGACTCTGGACTATCTTTTCACTGGTATGACATAAATGCCATCCAGAGGTAGACTATATAAAAGGGAAAACAGATCCATAAGAAGAAATAAATGAGTCCTTTTTTGCATGTAATATTTTAAATGTGATGCTCTAGAGAAAACACAGTATGAGTTCAATTTGGGTATCCAGCCAATTTTATAGATAGAACTTATACTTCATTTTACTAACCGACTACAAAAGCCTTCAATTTAAGTACTATTCCCACATGTGAGCACATAGTACTTGTACTTACCAAAGCAACAAATCACACAGTTTTATCTTTCACCTTTGTTTTTGCTCAAGAAGCCACAGTGATTACTAAGCATGCAGTAGTTTATGAGTGCTTTTCACCCGCGTTTTCCAAAGATTTCTGTAAGGAATCCATCAGTGTGGTTTCAAGGGGTAATTCAGAGGTAAAATGTTGCTCCCGGCTCATTGCATCATTGCATCCAACTGTATTCTCTAGGGAAGGCCAAGTGCTTGAAGACATGATTCTCATACACGTTCCTCAGACACTTAAGACCAAGGCAACAGCATGTGCTTGTTCCTGCTTCTGAAAACAGGGCTGAATGAAGCTGAGTGGGCAGACACGTACACTCTTCTCTCAGGTTGAGCCATCTGAAGGATTAGAAGAGGTTTGATTTAGTTACTGGCAAACAATTTAGTGCTTTACGTTACCAACTTTGGTATTTCTGAAAATTTGAGTTAGATTTTTCAGGATAGTTTTGATGTCCTGGACCAGAAAAGAAGGATATACAGGAATGATGTTCCTACCCGGGTTAAACTTTGGGGTTTGGGTTTTGCATTGGGCTCTTTTTTTGTCTTTTTTTTTTTTCCTAAACTTAAACACCTGAGCTCTTTCACTGCAAGGAAGTATGCCTGGGAAATGCAGATTTTAGAACAGAGGCTCCAGCCCGACATCCCAGATTTTAATGCCTTGATAACACCTTTAGAGTGTTATCAAACTCCATAACGACAAAGTATGTCAGTGAGGAAATCTCTGAAGGGTCTTTGTGGGGATTTTTTTTGCTAGGAGTAAGCAGACAGAAGCTTATGAACAGCGAGAGAATGCTGCAATTCCTGATTTCCTTAGGTCACCAAATTTTTATGTGGGTTATTCCTCAAAGACAGGCCAACGGATTTTTTTCTTCAGTTGGAAACTACCAGCAACACCTTGCTTTCTCCTCATTTAATGTGTGTTTTGGAGTACACATTCTTCTGAGTGTTCTTCGAAAGCTGATGCTAACCAAACATGGATTTTATTCGTAGTAATAACAATAGTGCCTTGAACATATTTAGAGACTCTGAAAGTCTAACTCCTTTGTAATGAAGTATAAATTTTATGTTACGTAAATGATAGGATCTGTCATCTCTAAACCTGTTGTGTTGCTGACCTTTTTGCTTTGCTGTGATTAGGTAAAATGAAATACTATTACTTTTTTAAAGTTTTTTTTGTTTGGTTGGGGTTTTTTTGCTAATATTTCACATCCTAGACAAATATAGAAAAAAAAAAAAAGATGGAGATGACAAACACCTCTGACAGGAACTTCCCCTGACAGCAAGAAACGCTGCCACAAAATTCCTAGTGCAGGGTCAGTTCAAAAGACCTGGAGTCAATAATGCTTCCAGAGGGACAAATTAGCTGTGGACCAGAGGTTATGGCCGAGGTCCTGGCAGCACTCGGGCAATACGATTTGCCTCCCACTGCGCCAGGAGTTCTTAACAGTCAGAGCTGTTTGCAGGGGGAAAGGGAAACAGAGAGTCTCGAGCTTCTGTGGAATTTAGATGTTTTTTTAGTATTTCGGGTCACCTGGTTTTGCTTAAAAATTACAAAAGCAAAATCTGTCTTAGAGCAAAGGGGCAACACTTACTCCTTTCCTGGCACTGACCTCTAGTATAAAAATTGTGAGTGTAACGCCGAAAGGGTGCTGCTTGAAATAATAAGGGTGGATGGTTTTCTGGTAGGAACCTCTAAATTTGATGCTTCAAGTGGTTTTATAATGTTGGTTAATGGAGGTATTAAATGGCGTTATAAAACTATCAGAGACTTACAGAAAGGTTAGGAATCTCTTTCTGAGAGACGGGAGCACTCAAGTGAATGCAGCTATGCTGCGTCAGCCACAGATACTGTGTCACAGAAAAACAACCCAGAAAAAAAGCAGACTACAGGAGTATCGTTAAGGCTGCTATTCACTACGGGAAGACAGGGGTCTCTGAAGAAATTATATATTCATTACTTGCTTTAAACTGGTGATGTTTAGAATCTAGTCCATCCAAACAGGTTGGTTCCGAAAATTTATTGATTTTCATGTGGCAACGAAGTGCAGGCACTTGAAAAATGGAAGAATGGAAGTACATTATAAGAAAGAAAAAAAAAGAGCGAGAAAAAAAAGATGCCCTGTTCTTTCTTAATCCATAAATGGATGTTCTGTAAAGCACAGCCTGACCTCACCTCTTCTCCTCATTAAGTGGATTGATGCACTGACTGGTCTACATTTATTTCTGGAAAGTGCAACAAGCATTAGACAAAAGTAAAAGAAACGTGATGGGGCAGGGGAGGGAAACTGTGGAAGACCGGCTGAAAATCAGTGGGAAATACGACAAACTGAAAACTAGAGCCTTTGGCTGGCCCCCAAGGGCTCCTTCAGAGTGCTGTTTGAAGACTGAAAAGAGTTCTGAGCTATTTTCCACTGATCTACTGCACTTGGTATTCTATGAAATATATATTTTCTTTCACTTTATCTTGCGATGGAGATTTTCAGATTAAAAGAACTGGTTTCTGCTTCAGTAAAAGGTAGAAAGGCTGCTACATGGTTTCAGTTGAAATCTTCTCCCTAGTTCCTATGCTTGTCCTTACAGTGATTTTTTTGCTTATTTACTGTAAACATAATGTCAGTTTATGTGAATAATAATGCTAGTGAGGGTGCTGGGAATGAAACTGATGAACTCTGAACTTACAGATTGTATTAAGTGATGTATGTACTTTGTATAGCATACTATAACAGCATTGGATTTACAGGATCCTGGCACAACAATTTTAGTATTCTATTTTTCCCTCTTGTATTTCCTTCCTGAGAAGACTTACGCCTCGCTCTGAATGCCAGAGTTCCTTGTACGTACACAAATTCCTCTACCAGTGAAAAGACACAGCTGTTAGGCTTCCCCATCCTTCAGCTTTTTCTTTACGTCTCAATCCTTAACTGCAAATAAAAGCGTGGCTCGGATTCCCAATTTGTTTGTGCCTTGTTATAAGAATATTTGCAAGTATAATGTGTTGTGGAACTTGAGAATGCATACACTTGCTGTAGGAACAAACCTGACCAAGTCGTTCAACTTTGCTACTCAACAGCGAGTTTGTAATTACAACATTTTGGCTGCAGAGTAGCAGTTACTGATGCCACCAGGTCAACATCAGATTGTCAGACATTGTAGCTTTCCTCATCTGAAAATCAATTGAGCAAATAAAATTAGCTATTTCCATTTTTTTTTTCCACAGTAACAAACCGATAGATTTTTTGAAAAAGAAAAAAGAAATTCATGTCAAGATATGTACGTTGTGGTTTTGGTGGCTTTGTTACTATATTTCAAATATGTTTGGGTTTTAGATTAACTGCTTGTGATTGCCTGGAGCAATGGTTATTTTCTCGTAGGCCAATCTGCTGCTCGAGTCCAATATGCTACTGGACAGTGCCTTAAATATTACAGCTGACATTTATGTTTCAACAAATCATCATAGTCACCCTAATAAGATTACAACAGCTACAGAAATTTATGGTTCAACTATAAAAATCTTTTTTTTTTTTTTTTAAATTCTCTTTTTTCGCTTTGGATTCAAAAATGCAGCTTCCAAGCAGATCATTTTCCTTCTCCTGAACTGACCTGCCAGTAAGTAGCTTGGCAGTTTACCGAGGTCAAAAAATCTGCGTGCATCTTGGTCGTTGATGAGTCTTGTACCAACAATAACACTTCTACCTCTGACCAGCAAATGCTGACAGCTGATACTGAAATAGGTGCCAAACGCCTGTATATTTCCATGCTGGACCATCACTGCTTTTTTTCTTTTCCATTTTCTGATACTCATTTTGTTAGTTAATTGTGTAATTAACGTCGTAAGAATCTTCAGTTTGAGAAAGGCTTTTCAGCGTTGACTAACTTACCTTATTTTTACAAAGATTGGGATGTGTTACTAAAATCTAGGATAAGTGAAATAAGTGGATTGTTTTATTTAATTACAAAAGAGGCATTTTCCTTGGCTAATCAGCTACTACTAGCCTGAGCAGTCAAATATTCAGAGGGCCAACTTTCACCATCAAGTTATTAAGTAAATACATGGCCATTGATCAGATGTGGAGTTTGACAACAGGACTGGAGAGGCCTTTTAAGCTCAACACTTGTTATTTAAAAAACACCTTTTATTTCCTTCTTTTTATTTTTGAGTGAAATTACCTGCCTTTTTCTCTCCCAACCTCCTTTCTCTTAACACTTTTCGGGTGGGATTGTGACCATATGTGTCCTTGAATGAAAGGATGCATGAATTAAGGTAGGTGAACATTAAATCATATCTGAATTATGCAAGTGTCATGTTTACTTTTGGATAAACATTCTGCCTTGTAAGGGAAATAAGAGCAGTTTAGTAGATTATAAAGGGTGTAATTAAGGAGAGAGCATTTAGGTGTTTTTGCACAACCTACAACAATTAGTAATACACAGCTACAATATCATATAAATATTTTTTTTGAAGGAAATTAATTTTCTTCTCAAACATTTGACCAATTTTATTCTCTTCTTTGAGCAAGATGTTGTAAACAATGCTATGATGTCTCAAACTTAGTATTTTTAAAAATAAATAGTGTGATGACCTTTTGATTTGGTTATTGGTGTATTCATTTGATGTCTTGACTGGAACTGAGTTAATAAACCAACAACGCGTTGAAGAAATCTACCTTAGTTTGCTAAATACACTGTTATGTTCTTACAGCATCAGAAAAAAAAAAAAAAAGGGTTTTTTTTTCATATTTACAGTAGGTTACAACATTGAAAGGAAATAACTTGGCACTATCCCTAAACTGCAGTCTTTGTTCCTTTCAACCATTAACTTCATAGGGAACTGAAGGTTTTGCTTTCATGCGTAGATATGTAAATACCGATATGCATATTTCCATGCATGCAATTACTAGACTATGCTGTGGTCAAAGGCCATTTCTTTGGATCTCTGTAATAAATGGGAGTTTTATGTAATAATCCGCAAATATCAAAAAAGGTTCTGCTAAAAGCCAGAGTCTGAAGCAGTCCAGCCCCAGGAGAATGCTGTGCATTTTTGTGGAATCAGGGTAGCTTATATAAGATGGGAGTTATTAGAAATTTTTCTTTCTCTCTCTCTTTTTTTGAAATTTTTGATAAAACCAGTAGTTTAAAAATATTCTGAAATACTTTTAATAGCAGAAAATACTGGAAAAATCTTCTGCTGGAATTCACTGACAGAATGTTTGTAATTCACTCAGAATTCTTGCTTAATAAGTACCCTGAATTTGCCGGTGACGCTATTTCTTTCTTGCTTTTCCTCTTTCTGCCTATTTTCTTATTCTCTTTTCATAGATTTCCTCAATTTCCTTCAGAGTTTGCTTTGGTCCTACTGCCTACCCAAGTGTTTTATTCAGGATTCTTCAGGTCAACTTCCTACTGCATAAAGCGGTGACAGAAACAAGCTGAAAGGCCATCCAGTTTCCACCCTACAACCCCATGTCAGCTCAGGTATTTCATCTTTAAATTCCTCCTTCTCTCCACCCCCTCTCTACCCCTGCATTGCTCCTGAGAGCAGAATATTCTTCTGGAGACATGTCCAAAAAAATGAATTGTTAAGGCTGTTTCTGTGGACGGGTTTTCTTGTCTTCAGTACTTTACAGAGCTTACTCAGAGATATAGTAACTCCTAGACTTAAACTTTCCTCTGCTAAGATTTTAATTGCAACAATTTTGTGCTAATAAATGTTTTACTACTCCCTTCTTGACCACTGTGTGCCAGGTGATCCCTTCTGAATGTGCTGCTTTATATACGCTATCTCTTACTGAATACACGTCCCGAAATAATTTCCAACAAAAAGGGACATTTCTTTATTGTTACCAGGTGCTGATGGGATCCCTCAGAGTTTTTCAGTTATGACAGGTCATGTCTTGTACCCATGACACACATCACCAGCAGAAAATAACCTTCCTAGATACCAATCAGAACCTCATAAGAGTAAAATGTATTTAGCTACACAGGAAATTGGTTTTAAACATGGAAGATGCTAAGAGCAATATTCATTTTCCCCGGCTAATGTAGCTCTTCCTCCCACCCCAATGTTAAGATTTGATGGAATAAAATTCTGCCCTAAACTGTGCAAAGTGAAGTCATGAAAGCACCTATCATTAAACATCCTGATTTGAATCGCTGGTCTACTTCTCTTGTCACTGTATTTCCAAACACATGAGGGAACTACAAATTTTTCTCATCCTCCCAGCGTCTGAGTTGATTCTTGTCATCTTCATCCAAGACAAGATAAAAGAAATCCAGCCAGTAGCATAAGCATAAAGCCCATTTCTGATTAAAATCTAACTTATCCTTTGTAAAGGAATCCAGTCCCAAACTGAAGACTAAAAGTAGTTAAGTTGTAAATGTGACAAAACTTTAGGATTTCCTCCCCTTCCAAGCAGTACTTGGAATATCTGATGCCTTTGATGTCTCACCCGGGATATTGGTAAAGTGTTGTCTGAATTTTTGCACCCTGGTGGGGGCTGTGGGTTATCTTCTCTGGTTTGTGCTGTGTAGGAATAATGCCAGGCAGAAAAGCAGAAGGTATATCCTGTTCAGTGGCTCATTCCCTTGATACGTGCAAGATAAATCTTATATCTTGTCTTATATTGAAACTGTAGCTATTTTATAACATGGTTTTAGCATATTGGTTTCCTTTCCTGCTGTTCAAGCACTGAATCTTACTCCCACGGGTAAATTAAGAAACTTCTATGTTAACCCTGGAAACTGGTGACATTTCTGTACCAGAGTTGTTCAAAGTATATCAAAAGAGAGCTCGCTCCTCCCTTTTGGAACGGGAAAAGTGGAAGCCATGGGAAATATCTCAGGGAGGGGAAAGCTCAGTAACAGATCGATGAGCTCTGTCTGGCAATGAGATCGTTTGACACCTTCCTTTTTCCCACACAGCTCTGAAAGACATAGAAGTGGGGATTGTGGTCAGTGAGAAAAGAGAAAACAGAAACAGAACTGTCTAATACCCACCGAAAAAACATGAACTCTGTCCCCTTCACAAGACGAATGGTTTCAAGTTCATGAGAGTCTACGTACTAAATCATATTCTTGCTCGGTCCTTCATGCCAGCCCTTAGAGAACAGCTGACCTTGAATTTCTTGTCATTACTTCAGAAAAGTAGAGGAAAAAAATACACATAAGAGGAAGGGTAGGAGGACTTTCCCACTGATTTATCAGATGGGGTTCTCCTCTATGCCAAAGAAACTTTCTCTTTTTCATCTCTTTCCTTGATCGCAATCTTGCTTCCTATTTCTTTTTCTCTCTTAGTCTCTGGTGTTCATATTTCAGACAAAATTTGAGTGCCCAAAAATGAAGAATGCCAAGATTAGAGGTGCCTGTGCTACAGAGTCAGCTTCCACACGCATTATTAGAAGATGCAAGCTTATGATAAAAGACAGAGGCGAATGCAAACAGGCAGAGCGAACTTTATCAGACATTTAAGTCAGTCTAGTAGAAGGCCACAGACTTCCTAAATGGTACCCCTAACTCTGTGTAAATTCTTTTTCAGGCAGTGAATTCAGCTCAGTCTTTTGAGTATTCCCATCTTCCTTAGTTTGCAATGATGGCACGTCTTCTCAGAGCCCATCATATCTTTTTTCCCTCTGGAGAACATAGGAGATTTAGCCACTAGCTCACCCACGGATCCAGTACTTAACAGCTCGCTGACCTAATCCTAATGCCATGGGGCCATCAGAAATCAATTCATATATGCAGCAAAGGTCCTGCTCCTTGAAAAACTCTCTCCAGTTCTATCAGACCTAACTGTGGATGCTCGTGGCACAACCAACTTCCAAACACCCTGATAAAATAAGTGTGGAAGCCCCATTCTTTGACAGTCTTTCTGGCTGGATAAATGACCCCTTGCCAAGCTCATCATTTCAGAAGCACAACGACCCTAACTTTGATCATGGCTGCATATATATCATTCCCCTGTTAAGATGTCAGTATACACAGAGCTGGTCTACCTAGAGCACGTTGCACAGGAACTTGTCCAGGCAGGTTTTGAATGTCTCCAGAGAAGGAGATTCTACCACCTCTCTGGGCAGCCTGTTCCAGTGCTCTACCACTCTCACAGTAAAGAAGTTCCTCCTCATGTTTAGATGGAACTTCTTATACTCTGGGACACAGAGAGCAAATGATCTCTAAACCTGAAAGTTAAATATAACATCGACTTCATTCTGATTTAAGATGAGAAGTACACTGTACAGAAAAATAAGTTAACTGGAAGACAGGCTAATAGAACTAGTCATATTTTTTTCTTTTTACTGACATCTTAGTTAAGTCTTTCTTCGTTATGAGGAACACAAAGCATTTTTAAAAAAATTCTATATAGTTACAACCTTGATTACAGAAATAGATATACCACACACTATCTTAAGTCACCCATTTTGGTGTCCCATGTGGTCCTAGCATCCCAACCACAAAATCTGAGGTATCATAAAACACACTTTTGCTACAAACTGTTGCAAATTATCTTTCTACACAGTATAAAAAACAAAAAATAGAGAGAAAAAAAAGAAAGAGGAAAGGAGAAGGAGAAGGAGAAGGAGAAGGAGAAGGAGAAGGAGAAGGAGAAGGAGAAGGAGAAGGAAAAGGAAAAGGAAAAGGAAAAGGAAAAGGAAAAATGAAAAAAAAAGAAAATCATTGCATAGAATGTACCTGTGCTGGGCTGAATCAGTTCCACAGTGAATGAAGCTACTGTTCAGGCAGCTTTTGCAGAACTTACACTGGCCAAGGCAAACCCATGAAGAGAATGAAGGAGAAGGCTGTGCAGGAGAAACAGGCTCTGCTAAATGAAGCAGCGGGTGACTTGGGGGTAGAACTGAGACTGATCAGACAAACAGGTTGTAGCAAGATAAAGTGTAGGAGTGACTGGGATTGTTGAGGGTGGCTCAGTAGGGTTTAACTGTGAAAAATACCAGGACAATTTCAGACTTTTCTGAAACTGAGCCCCAAGAAGACCCCAAAATCCACATGTCATTTCTTCTCTTGTCAAATATATATGCAGTCCAATGTTTCGCTGCAAGGATTGACTACTCACAGCCCAGTCAGCAGGTGTGAAGGGAACAGACCTGCCCTCTGAGGGAAAAATGTCTGGGAAATTCTAGCTTCTGAACTCTAACAACTATCTGCTGAGATTGTGTTAGTTGTGCCTTTGCAAAGGCTTGTGAATAGATCAACGATGGGTGAATTTCATAAGTAAATTTAAAAAACACATCCTTGATACAAGGGCCATCATTCTTCCAAATCTCACAGAATCATAGAATGGTTTGGGTTAGAAGGGACCTTTAAGATCATCCAGCTCCAGCTCCTTGCCATGGGCAGGGACACCTCCCACCAGACCAGGTTGCTCAAAGCCCCATCCAGCCTGGCCTTGAAGTGATGTCAAATCATTCCTCTAGAGCAAATCACACTAGAACTTTCCTAAGAGAAGATGATCAAAATAATTTTAAAAGCTGAAAACATTTTTTCTTAACATAAGTCTTGGAAGTTGCTGTCCAGAAATTTAAAAAAAAAAAAAAAAGATTCCAGCTGAAGGAGAAACCCCGCATGGAAAATTTCAGTCCAAATGGTCAAACTTTGGCAAAGACATCATGAAACAGCCTCCAGCTATTTATGAGAAAGTGTCAGACAACCTTAATAATAGGCTGGGCTAAAATACACATAGCTGTGTGCACATATGCTGCTATAGCTAACTATTGAAACTGTTATTTCTGTTTATAGAAGGATTTACCCTTCTCACAGAGATAGATCTTAAGTCAATGCATGAAGGTCTATAGTGCTAGGAAAGTTTTTATTGGCTATTGTATGATATGACGGCATTACCTGCATGTGGCAAAGCCACAAGCAATTTAAAAACATTGTGCCAAGACAGACTCTAAGCCAGAAAATATCATCGTGTGTTTTGTCTCTATCACATACTTTAGAAATGGTTTAGAGGGTTCCATTTATTGTGGTTTTTATAGATAGTCCATTTTGTATCTTTCCTTCTGATAACTTTTTTAAATGAAGGAAAGGTAACTTTGATCCTTGGACACATGAATATCAAGCAAAACATATATTTTTATTTTAATCAAAATATGCCAATTTTAAGATCTGACCCCTGTGACTTACTAGACCCCAGAGTAAATGCTGTGTGTGAACTCTTGATGGGATACTGAGGTCTGTAACTACGGTGATCCTTCAGCCTCACATCCATTTAAAAACAAAGACTCCTGTCTGATACACAGGCAAAGGAAAGCGAAAGGTTATACGTTTGAAGCAAAGAAACAATAAAATTGTCTAGCTATATGTATTATGTGATCGTAAGGACAAAATACCCCTGGATATCCTCACCTAGATGATAGGAGGAAATAAATGGCTTTGAATAAGTTGGTGAGGGAACTGTGCAGGGCACAGCAGCAACGCAATCTACCTGCTCTTTACACTTATTACCTATGAGAAGTTCAGTGCAATTAGGCCCTCTCATATCAAACTGTGAGGACTTTTTAGACTTTTGTCTGAGAAAAAAAATTAATCTCTGAGCCTAAGACTTCAACCCACATCTCACCCAAACTGATTGAGCAATACTGGAGAAGTCCACTGGAATGGAACAGAGGTGATCACACAGGTGTACTGGTCTCTTAATGGATGGGGAGATTCATTAATTAACAAGAGGGTTTTTTTTAAAATGAAGAGAAACAGACTATTGTTCCAATGCTGTCAGCTAGCTACAGTGAGATTTTTCCATTTTAGGTACTGTATTTAGATTGTGAATGCAATTAGCCTGCCAAATGTTTATCTAAGCATCTTAATTAGAGTGAAAACATTCAGATAATCAGAATGTCCTGTCCATGACTCTGAAATGACTTTCCTTCTCCCCTCTCACCATACTCTAATCTCCAAGGTAATTCACACTGCAATGTCCTGCTTGGCTTACATATTTTTTTCTCTACACACCCATTGCAGGCTTTTAAACACAGCTGTATACCAAAAAACTTGGTCTTCATTGTCTAGTTCAACTTAATTGAAGTTGTTCTTGGAAAAAATCTTTTTCTTCCAAGATATTTTCTGTGTCCTGTGATGCTTTATTTTTTATCTATTTCATTTTTTATTGTGATTTGCTTTCTTGAGCATTGCCTTGAGCGCCTTGGAGGGGTTGAAAGTTGGTGGCTATGTAAATAAACTTCTTATTGTTCCAGATGTTTGTTTCATTCGAAGGCCAAATTCTGCTCCCAATTAGACTGGGGAAATCCTGCTGTCTTCAGTGTGATTGCCACAGAAAAAGGAAAGCAGGCCCTTCCCCTGACTCTTTTTCAGTCATTTCTTGTTTATCTCACAGCTTTACCACTTGTTATGTAAGACAGCCCTTTAATTTGTAGATGGTATCCTAAATTTTCTTTTAGTGGAAGGAATTATGAGGGTCCTCTTGAGACCCTGTTCTACCTCTGCGAAGATGTCCTGTTAATCCTTCCCACTACAGACATTTAGCAATACTCAAGTTCCTGGATCAGGCACCTAAACTCTACATGTTCTACCAACAGAGAGGAAAAAGCTCCAAATCTAAAGAGCAGGTAGCAAAGACATACAGGGAATGCTGGAGGGGATGAGGTAATGCTAAAAGGCTTACTGTAGCCCATTTTGGAAAATCCTTTACAAGTTAAATCTTTTCTAGTTATTCACTTCTTTCACACAGAATTCGTATTAAATTATTTCTCTTCATTTGCTTATTTTGTTGTTTCTGTATTTTTTTGAATTATTTTAAGAACAGTTCTTTAAATCACTTTCACCCCTAAATCATAGAATCATAGAATTGCCTGGGTTGGAAGGGACCTTTCAGACCATCGAGTCCAACCATCAAACAAACTCTGATAAAAACCCATCCCTAAACCATGTCTCTAAGCACTGTGTCTGCCTGGCTTTTAAATACCTCCAGGGATGGTGACTCCACCACTGCCCTGGGCAGCCCATTCCAATGTGCAATAACCCTTTCTGTGTAAAAATCATTCCTATTATCCACTCTGAACCTCCCCTTGTGCAACTTGAGGCTGTTTCCTTTTGTCCCATCACCTGCTCCTTGGGAGAAGAGACCAAAACTTCAAGTTCCCGGCTCAGGTGTTGGACCCCCACCATACGTGGACTTCTTCTCACAGGGGGGTGGTAAGTCCTGAGAACAATCACCAAGCAGAAAAATGGACAACTCTCCACAAAGTTTTTAAAAGTAAAAGCCCACAGAATGAATTATACGCATTTTGGCCTCTTTAGTGCAGCAACCTTGACTTTATACCTCTATAATAACTAGAAAGATGTTATTTCTATCTAAATCATAGCACCGGATATTCCCATCCAAAAATACATGCTCTAAAGTGGAAAGTGCCTGTCATACAAGGCTCCTGCCAAGAGGCAAATACTCAAAAAAGATGTGAAACAAAATTCCTGATTTCTTGCATACTGTATAAAATGATTTTGTATTAAATGAAAACCAACAGCAAAAATTGCCACCATTCCTATTACAATTTATGAAAAGGTAGTTTGCTATCAGCAACATAAAAACTATAAAAATTATTCTAGTACCAGCTTTAAAATAAGTTTATCAAATTATTGTGATCCTTTTCAGAAGCCCTGTTTTTGTCTCCAAGTGTTGTATTGAGTGGGAAAAGAGCAGTTCTCCCAACAGATTTTTGGTAAAAACAGACTTTTGATCTGCCACAGACTTTGTGGGTGCTGAACATTTTCCAGGGTCCAAAAAGTGATTATATAAAATTACGAAGAAAATAACCATAACGGTGGGTAAAACCAATGACACCATATCTATCTCAATCAGTCTCTATGACCAAGATTTTCAGAAGCCGAGAGGTTATAATGTATTTCTATAAGTTAGTCTTACGGTCTTCCATCAACAGCAGCCAAGGTGAAACATGGGGCCAGGCAGAGCTTTGGCTTGATTCAGCAGTTCATTCTGACAACTGCTCCATCTCAAGAAAAAAAAAAAGAAAAAAAAAAGAAAAAAAAATTCAGATAAAAGTCAGTAAATGTAGTTTAAAATCTGAACGTGCAACATCCAAAACCTGTTGATCAAGTACTTAGCTGGACCACCTTATGCTCCTTCCCAACCTCCCCTTGTCCCAAACCTCAATTTCACTTTAACTTGTAGTTCAGTATGTAATACAAAAAATTTCCTAAATCTCAAAGAGATTGTCCTTCTTTTGAATGACGGATGTGTTTTGCCTACTCAGTTTATAAACCAATCTTCTGAAGCATTTAAAATGAAGTGTTTAAAACCCAGGCAACTGTATTTAAGACAACAACTCAAGCTGTCAGGGAACCAGCAACGGCCCTTACTAACATGTCACTCAGTGCAAATGAAATGGATAAACAAATAAAAGGAAAATTGACACTCCTGTAGTACCAGCATCAAATACCACAAATATTTAAAAATATTAAAAAATAAATTTTCAGGTAACATGAAGGTAGGAGCCAGAGTGACAACAGCCACAGAGGGAGAAAATACAATGGAAATTGAATTAGACTGAAATGGAAAACAAGGGCAGGAAGGTGGCTCTGGGGTTCACCTGTGCCCCACACAGAAGATCTGTACTGCTCTTGAACAGGGATAATCAGCAGCTTATACTTTCAAAAATACTTTTTTTTTTTTCAGCTACACCTGCCAAGACTACAATTTCCTGTCCTCTTCAGCAGGAAAATGTGACAAACAGAGATACAGCAAAAGCAGGTTCACAAAAGGAACACTTAGGAGAAGCCTATGGTGAGAACGTGTTTATTTAGTATATCTCTTCAGGTCAGTTTACATACCATCATTGGCACCTTTGAAAACATTTTCAAAATAACCGAGAGATAGAGAAAAATTAAGCAGGCCTTAGAAAGCAATTTAGCAGCTCAGGCATGACCTACCTCTTGTGAAGATATTATCCCTTTAACAGCCCATCGTTCTGCAAAAGCTGACAGAAGGAAAGTGCACATGTTTCCCATTTGAGGTTAATTACATAAAATTAAAGCCGTCCCACGACCATCAGAACTAATGTTTGGTTTCCAGTCACTTTGTGTCTTGTGGCTGGCTGAATGTTCACTGAACTATAACGAGGTTGTCTACTAGAGAGCAATTTTGACTAAGGAGTGGGTTTGTCTGGTGTCTGATAAAGTTCAAGCCCCCAGTTCAGAGAATCACAGAATGGGAGGAGTTGGAGGGGACCGCTGGAGAACATCCAGTCCAATCCCCTGCCATAGCAGGTCCACCCAGAGCAGGTCCCACAGGAATGTGTCCAGGTGGGTTTGAATGTCTCCAGAGAAGGAGACCACCTCTCTGGGCAGCCTCTGCCAGGGCTCTGCCACCCTCACAGCAAAGAAGTTCCTCCTCATGTTTACATGGAACTTCCCATGTTCCAGTTTTTTCCCATTTCCTCTTGTCCTGTCACTGGGCCCCACTGAAAAAAGACTGGCCCCTTCCTCTTGACACTCACCCTTTCAGTATTTATAGGTGTTGATCAGATTCCCCCTCAGCCTTCTCTTCTCCAGACTAAACAGACCCCAGTCCCTCAGCCTTTCCTTGTAAGAGAGATGCTCCAAGCGTCTAATCATCTTTGTAGCCCTCTGCTGTCCCCTCTCCAGCAGTTCCCTGTCCTTGAACTGGGAGCCCAGAACTGGACACAGTGCTCCAGATGGGGCCTCCCCAGAGCAGAGCAGAGGGGCAGGATGACCTCT
Organism: Arenaria interpres; assembly: GCA_013399435.1. Taxonomy (NCBI): domain Eukaryota; kingdom Metazoa; phylum Chordata; class Aves; order Charadriiformes; family Scolopacidae; genus Arenaria; species Arenaria interpres. The sequence continues at coordinate 20,074 of VXAK01011801.1, read as the reverse complement.
CTCGACCTGCTGGCCACACTCTTCCTGATGCACCCCAGGATGCCATTGGCCTGGGCATATTGCTGGCTCATGGGCATCCTGTTGTCCACCAGGACTCCCAGATCTTTTTCCTCAGAGCTGCTCTCCAGCAGGTTAGCCCCCAAAAGTTCACACTTTCCCCATGCGTAGGTCATTCAAAAATGTCTGCCCATCTCCTCCTGGCCCACCTCATTACTCTTCTAAACATAACTATCGCTGTGAATGATTCTGCCTTTTTAATTCACCAGGTGTAAATGTCAGGATGGCTAACAATCCCTCGTTACCCCACACATAAAAATTAACAGTCGCCAGACATATTCTTTTCAGGTTCAGCCATTAACTGAAAATTAGTTTATCTGCCTGACCCACTGCATTGGAAATGGCATCTACCTCCCAGCAAGGTATCTGTAGCGTTGTGGTGAGCGAACATTGCAAATAATACAAATCCTTTCCTCTTTGAGCGCATATTGCACATAATAAGTAGAAAAGCAAAATGACACTAAATGACTTCGCATGGGAAAGAGGCCTGGCATAACACCAGTTAGAAAACCTGCCAAAATATTGCTTTGTTTAAATTGGCCTCATGCTTTTCAGGCTCTGATATCTTTTGACTGATGTCCCTGCCAAGAAGATTATGAAGTGGTGAGTTGTTTAAGAACACTGTATCTTGATTTGCTTTAGTGGGTTTACCTTTCAAAATGCAGTAAAAGTTTCTAATATTAGAACAAGCATATAACTAGGACAAGCAGATAGTTACAAAAAAGACAACTCACAACTGTTCCTTGGGTCAGTCATCATAAATTTTGGACAACCTTGGGATAGGTTCTAATGAGAAAGATAATTCAGCCCAGGTTTATCCTTTTCCTCTCTTCGATAAGGATTTGGTCAAAAGTAAATCCCATACTTTTCACTAGTAAACACTGCAACACAACCTCCTGAGCTTAATGCAAAAAATTCTGCTCCCATAAACCTGAAAATTGGTCAAGGCAGAGAGACTTCCATGAGTATAAATGTGCATTTTTCAAATCATGTCTACTTCTCTTTTTTATGGAGTTTAAAGACTAACCTGTATTACTAGTTTATAGAGTTCAAAAACGTGCAATATTTTTTTTCTTTCAAGTCATTCTAACTAAAGAGGAAATATTAATCTGTATTATCAAATTGTAATTCATACTGCAATTATATTAGTGCTAATGCATTTGCCTTGTCTAAAAACCCACACTCTATGTGTGTTTACCAAAACTGAAAATTCTATCCTATTTTTAACTGGAAAGCTTAATTTGCGAGTAAGTTTCATGCATGAACCAGTTCAGGTATAATACAAATATACATGACCTGTGTAGCTATTGAAAGACAGTGAATGGGAATTTTTGGATTGCACATTATGTATAATCTGCTTCGAGTAATACAGAATTACTTTACAAAGGGTTTTATGCAGAAAATTAGAACAAAATACCATCACAGAAATATGTTTTGAGTTATACCATGATTTTTGTGTTTTCCCAATTGAAATTGGGATATATTTTTCCTTTGATCAGTTACATGCAAAAAAAATTATTAATTACATCAACTACATTTTTAGCATGAATATCTAGTATTTGTGTTATTTGTCCAGAAAGGAACTTTTTGATAAATCTTACTGAGACCTGTTACCCTTTGCAATAGAAAGAAATAGTATATGTGACACCAAATAGGATTTGAAAAGCATCTGTATTCAAACAGAGATCTGGTTAGCGCACATAAAATCACCATACTTGTGTAGGTCTCCTCTTCTAATAGCAAAAAAGAATTACTTACCAGCTCCATGAGGTCAATAATGAAATCTAATTATTTTTAAATAATATTGGGTGATCCCAAAATCCACTGATGAGAAGCCTGCAAGTAGAATGAGGGCTGAGTACAAGCATCTGACTGAAAATGGATTTTCTCAGAAATAACTCCACAATATAATTAATTATAATTCTGTTAATTGTCGCAGCTCATATAATCAACTACATTACATATATCTATGTGTGATAATTATTTAAGATTTAAGATTTTTAAGAGTCCACTTAAGATTAAGAGTCCATTTAAGAGTCCACTTAAGATTTCAGAGTCCACCTCCATGGACAAACGTTCCAGCAATATGAAACCTCATTTACTAGATTTTGCTGGCTAATATGGTGGGGAGTTTTAATGTTTAACAATTTCATGGCATAAATTTATTAAGGAGCGTCTCTGCTAAAGGGATGAGAAGACACTTGAATCCCAGGCCGAAGAACTGCATCTATGATGTGCGGTGCTCCGTGTAAGAGTTGCTGTGGGGCTGCCATGCACGATAAGGAGTTGAGGAGTGAGCACAGTTCAGCACAAAACAGTTCAGACAACGCCAGTCCAGACAGCAGTGTACAACTCTGGGAACCATCAAAATCAGAGAAGGATAAAACCATGGAATGGTTTGGGTTAGAAGGGACCTAAAAGACCATCCAGTTCCAACCCCCCTGCCCTGGGCAGGGACACCTCCCAGTAGACCAGGTTGCTGAAAGCCCCCTCAGCCTGTTCTTGAAAAGCCTGGCTTGAGAAGCTACACTAGGAAAGCAAGCCTGCTATAAAATATAACCAACAGACTGTAAAGCAGCCGTGGTAGGGGTAAACCTCTTTCCAAGAAGACAGGAAACAATAGAAGATAAAGTTTTAGTACGACAGNGATATTAGGAATGATTTTTACACAGAAAGGGTTATTGCACACTGGAATGGGCTGCCCAGGGCAGTGGTGGAGTCACCATCCCTGGAGGCATTTAAAATCCGGGCAGCCATAGTGCTTAGAGATATGGTTTAGTGATGGCTTTTTGTCAGTGTTGGGTTGATGGTTGGACTTCATGGTCTGAAAGGTCCCTTCCAACCCAGGTAATTCTATGATTCTATAATTATGAAATCTTCCTAATTATATGACAAGCGTTTTATAGTGAAAGTGAGATATTTAAAAATATTGGTCTCTTCTAAAACATAGGTCACCAACAGTTTGCTTGGTCCATAAGAAAGAAATATGAGACGCACTAAGAAACATGCTTATGTTATATTTAATCTAACAATATAGAGACAAGACGATATTTTCCAAACTATCTTGAGAATTTAAGTTTTCACTATAATTACCACTAGGCCCTATCTAAAGACTGAGAAACCAATTATTATTTTGGCTTGGCTGACTTTAAACTGGTATGCTTAAAATACGACTTGAATAGAAATTCGGCTCTTATTTCTGACATCATAAGTCTCTAATTCAGCAAATTCCATAAGCATGTACTTACTTTGAAGTATAACAGTAGTCCCACTACTCATGGGCTTAAAATTAAAGATGTGTTTAAATTCCATTTTGGCTGAGACCCTAAATTAAAGCTAATTCCAACAAAGTGATTGAAGTTACACTGAGCTAATAAGAACAGAGACAGACTCTTGTTTAAGCTTCCTAAGCCCTGTTGAACTGAGACTCTGATGTGTCTTGGTATTAGATTCAAAGCTGGCATAGAAAATCTAACTTAATTTTGCTCCTAGCCTCTAGTTCAAAGGCATCATTCTTTTGTCTCTTTTTCAAGTACTTCAAAAACAGGCAGACTTCTTTTAATCAAATTAAAATATGGCAGTGCCATGTAAAAGGCACTTTCTGAGAATTACTCCTGTCATCAAACACTAACATTACAACACAAGTATTGCACTCAGTGTTATACAGAGAAATGTGAGTTCTGAAGGGCCAAATTCTATTTGTAATCACATTTAACATTGGGCCTGAAGGAAAGGTGACATCCTGGGATCCACAAAACAGATCGCTACAAGAACATTTGGGTTTTATTTTGTCACAGTTTGATATTTTCTACAATTGGAAATCTGGTTTCTGCTGTTGAATTTGGAGTGTTCAGGCTTTTCTAACATTGATATTCAAAGTAGCTTATGACTAAAGTTTATCTCTAAAGAAATATAATACCAGAAGCTATAATTGTATTTCGACAACTAGGTTTTTATGCATGTGAACAACTGTGGCAGCCCAACTGCGTATATACATATCACACAAATCCCTAGTTTCAAGATGAAAAAACAGTAAACAGTACACGTACATGAACAAAGTGTTGTGCAGAGACCACCCACCCAAATTTCTCAAAACATGGTCTCAGAAGACAAATGAGGGAAAAGGCTTTCAATCTGTCTTTCCCAAGTTAAGGGCTCTGTTTCCCCAGCTGAAGACACAGCAGCCAAAAAAAGCAATTCACAGTGTCTTGTTTTAGCTGTTTGTCAGGGAATTCCGTGTTTGCCTTACAATAGTTGATAATATTCACAATATTCAAGTATCCTGTTTCAACACTGGAAAAAAGCAGTAATGAAATACCACTTGATCTAAAGGATTAATCCAAGATGTTAACTGGTTTAAACAATACCTCAGAGGTCCTGCAATTCTTTGATGTTTTCACTGAAGTGTCTGTCAGTCTACTCAACCCCAACCATTCAACAATCAGAACTTAAATAATTTCATCTCAGAATAGGATGAAAGGTGAAATACCAAATTTCCAGCAAGGAAAGCTTTTCAAAAAGTTTGATTCAGAAATTTCTCCATGATTTTCTTGCTGTTTGAGGGATCTGACAATTTTGTGATGAAGTTTTTGAAGTGACTTGACATATTTAGTCAGTTCAACACTGAAGTCGTAAATCTCATAAAAAACAATCCAGGATCAAGATTCCATCATGTTAGGCAATGAACCAACAAGTGAAGGTAATAACATCTTCCCAACAGGACTTATGGTCAGTATTAAACAGCTAAGTAAAATACACACATAAAAGGAAACTAGGGGGGTTGTGAGACAAAGTTAACAATGAAATAATAAAATTTAACAAAAGTTAGTAAGTCTTGGCTTTTCTCTTTGGAGCCCTATCTTACACTGCAACCTTTACAGTGCAAATCTTGTAGTTAATGACCCTTCGCTAGCAGAAAGTAATTATATTTTTTTAAGGAAAAAGCAAACATCAACAAAACCCCAACATTTTTAACCTGCAGTGTCAGCTTATTTTAAGGTACATCAGGTGTTCAGGACTGAAGGGCAGAAAAACCTAAGTTTTCCCCCTCAAACACAATGCGAACCTCTCATACATTTAATCTGTGAAACAAAAAAATCTATATAAGTAACGCTTAAAATAACATACAAATCATAGTTACCTCATTAATAGTGTAAGAGCAAAAAAAGAAACCCCCACTATAACAATGTAATGAAAATGAGCCAAACCATGTGCATTGGTCTCTTTGGTCCCCAGAATCTGGTCCCTCCGCACGATTTAATATTTTCTGTTCCTCCATGCCTTCCCTCTGGCTGCTGAAGGTACTGCTGCATTGTTCCCTCAACACCAGCAGTGCGAGCTGTGTGATCAGCAATAACCAATGTAGATGCTATAATAACAACAGGGTTCTGGTTTTTTAAGTGCATTTCTAAATAATATTTACTTTTTAATATTGTTTTGGACTACAGATATTAGAAAAAAAGCTAACAGAATCAAGTAGGCTTTTTTCCCTCAGCTTGGCAGAAGCTTTTATTAAAAATAGTAGAAAAAGATGACTGAATAAGATCATATTGCAGATCACATTGACTCCAACTGTAAGCTCTCCACAAGCAATTTGGCCAGTCCTGGACACTGTAATCATAAGGGGCACTGTATTTATATGGGTTTTCTTGGGGCATCAATGAATCAAAGAATTATAGACTGCTTTGGGTTGGAAGGGACCTTAAAGATCATCAAGTTCCAACCCCCCTGCCCTGGGCAGCGACACCTCCCACCAGACCAGGTTGCTCCAAGCCCCATCCAGCCTGGCCTCGAACCCCTCCAGGGATGGGGCAGCCACAGCTTCTCTGGGCCACCTGTGCCAGGGTCTCACCACCCTCACAGCAAAGAATCTCTTCCTAAATCTCATCTAAATCACCCCTCTTTCAGTTTAAAACCCTTCCCCCTCATCCTATGGCTCCCCTCCCTGATCAAGAGTCCCTCCTATCTTTCCTGGAGCCCCTTTAGGGACTGGAAGGGGCTCTAATGTCTCCCCAGAGCCTTCTCTTCTCCAGGCTGAACAACCCCAACTCTCTCAGCCTGTCCTCACAGCAGAGGGCCTCCAGCCCTCTGATCATCCTTGTGGCCCTTGAAACTCTAAGTGGCATCTGCCAGGCTCATTGTGCTGATCTTCCAAGGCTTCTTTATACATAAGAATTATCCAAGGTGCACTTCCAAATTTTTGAAGCCAGTATAAAGAATATTCAGTCTCAAAAATTTAGTTCTTGGCTTAGTTTTCCAAACGAATCTTGTGAGCATTAAAAGAACAAGTATCACCAGATGTTCTGTCTTTCTTCCTCTCTTCTTCCCTCCTCTCCCTCTTCCCTTTCTTCTACCTTTCCTTTTTCTAACTATGCTGTTAAGAAAGAAGAGAGAAATGAATTTCTTCCTTTCCCAGACAAAGAAGAAGTATATAAAGAGAAAGCAAAACTGACTGTTAAAGAATGAGTAATCAATCCAGGTTAATCCTGGAATCTGACTAAAAGATAAAAGCCAAGCAGTGCAAGTCATAAAAAGCAATAATTAAAATGTATGCCAATGTTAGTTATCAAAGGTATCAAATAATATTTTAGTGGATTACATGATTTTCCACCACAGTTCCTTTCACTTCAGTAAGAGGCTGCTGGACTTACTGCAAAAACCAGGCTAAAAAGCTCCATATATTGCAGAAACGGTGCAAGTATGTAAACACATTACGTCAGTGCTTTCCTACCCAAAATAAAAAGAAAAAAAATATGCACACATATACGCATATATATAGCAATTGAATACCTTTTGTTATACACTGGGACTGCATTACATATCCTTTTCTCCTCTCTTATCAACTTGGGTTCAAGCTAGTCATAGCAAGGGCTGTCTCACAGTGAAATTAGTGACAAAGCTTTAAATGCTGTCATGGATCTGGAGACTTCTCTGATTAATGCCAGGAAGTCTGAATATGTTCCCATCCAGAGTTTGCTCAGAGCTGCAAATCTTTCAAGCACAACTCCCTGAGGAATAAGACTTGTAAGATAAGTGGTAGAATAACAGCAAGAAAAAGAACAATATATTCTCAAGTACTGGGAATGGAGTTGCCACTAACATTTGCCATCATTTTATAATTTCAAGTTTATACTTTGCTCCCCAATCTCACTAAGAATTTCATGAACAAGCTTGAGACTTGAGTGAAGAATGGTTTTATTTGATCTGTTGACTGCTGTGTAAGACTAAGATAAGCAAGAAACTATTCAATTTGTCCTATTCCTCTTTTAACTTCTGCATGTCTGCCCTCTGTGGTGCATGTATACTTTGCACTACAAAACAGTAAATTCAATAAATGTTACTGAAAACAAAAAATAAAATAGAGATGAACTGATGCTTACTTCCAATAATGGAATTTCCAGGCTTGCGGTGAAGTCACATGTTACCATGGGCTGAAAGACTCAAAACATAGAGGAAATGTTTACAGCCGAAATCAGTCAATCAATCAATCAATCAGTCTCCTGTATCATGGGGTGAAGGGTCTCACTGTGAGGCCTCCAGTTCAGGCAAGGCTGAAAGAGTCAACCTGGTCGTATGAACTCCACCCCCACCAGAAACCTGATGGTTCAACCATCTGTGATTTGGAGGGGACAATGAGGGGACAGGGAGGACAGGGAAGGGGACTGTCCTGTTCAATCCTTCCTTTCTTGCTCTTTTTCACTCCCCTTGTTTCATACATTTGCATTTTTTATACCAGTGATGTAAAAACAATAGAAGGCAGCTGAAGGCAAGTACCCCCATCAATGCTGGTGTAACTCTTCCACGTTTCTAGCTGGCTGATTAGATCATATGCTTTTCTTGAGGTCCTCCACTCATGAACATCTGAGTCAGCACCTCAGGCTGAGGTTGCATTTTCTGGCTTGTTTCTCTTTCTTGACTTCTCCTTTGAACATTTGTCTTCTTTTGTCCTCCAGGAAACAGAATCAGAGCAGCAACAGGAAACCTAGGAACTCCATATCAACTCAATTATCTTCTCTTTTTATCCCAGAAGAGCTATTATTGTTTTTAATATAATCTAAGACAGCCAAAGAAGGGAATTTCCCTATAAAAACTCCCTGCAGCTAAACAGGAGATGGATAATGTTTAACTGCAAGTTTTACTCAATATTTCAAGCAATTTAACCATTTTTCTCTTTTTCTGGGTCTGTAATCAAAGGACAGATTTGGAATGCCGGTTACAATGGGATTTTGCCAGCAATAACTTGAAACAAAACCCCAGACCACGCTTCACTGTTTATGTTGTAACTGTGAACGTGGGTTATATTAACATCTTATCTTTGGTTGGGCCCCAGACACCCTACCTTCAACACAGCACCTCAAACTGCTAACTCAAAGTAGAAATAGTTTGTGCTTTCTGTAGTTTAACATCCCCATATAAGAACACGTTCCCAACTGTTTATGGCTTTGCTAAGTTTTAACCATTTGCACCTCGGAAGCATTCCCTGCTCTGTGTGCACCCTGGAGACTCTTGCTGGGGAAAGTGTCGGCGAAGGCAGTCGCTTCCGAGAAAGAGATTTCCAGGAATTTTGATTAAAAAACTCAGTGACGAGGAGTGAGGCAAGATGTGAAACCGAGACTGACTGGGCAAGAGCCCACAGGGCACAGGTCCTGTGCAAAGAAGGGTAAGCAATAACATAACTTATCATAATGCACAGTCCTAAGGAGAGTGAATTAAGGTGGCACAGGGAATTTATAATTCTTGGACTTCATCATCTAAAAATGCTTGATTTGCAATGTTAATATTATTTTCATGTGGTGGCTTGGTATATATTATTTTCTAAGACATGGCTGTTACAGAAAAAAAAACCCAACACTTTGTTCCTTGTGAAAATGAACCATTTAGGAGGTCAGGAATCTTTAGATAGAGTTCATTTTTTGCGGGAAATGCCATGCCCCCATACTGGTTCGCTGCGTTGAGAACGGGTGCCTGGTTAACAAATTACTGGGGAGTGTAGCAGCACTTGCGAGTGACCACAGCAAGTCCATATTTCTTCTCTACTCTTTCCAGAATATGGAATCATATGTGGATACATCTTTAAATTAAAAAAGAAAAAAGAAATAGAAGATAAGGCTTTCGTTTTTGCATGTCTAGCAAAAATCTTGTGAAAATGATTTGTAAACGATGTCCGTACTTAAGTAAACTTTTGTCAGATCTAGGCAATTTGGCATGTATTTTGTTTATAAAATAGAACCTTGAAAAGCTTCCCCTGTTTTTGTAATTGCATGGTGAAATAAAAAGAGGATTTCTTTTTCCAGAGTGTTGCCTCTCTCATTTGTTTCATAATCTACTACACTACAGAGAACAAAAAGGGGACAATATTTTTTTGTCTAAAACCAAATGAGAACCCAGTCCCGATGAGACTTTGAGCTTCTTCAATTTCCAGTCATAGCAGGGGGCTTAATACCTCAAAAGAATCAAGCATAAGAAGAAGGTCATGGCATTTTTAGGAAAAAATTGAATGTAATGTCTTTTTTCCCATGCTCCTAAATGGTTCATATTCACTAAGAACAGAGCATTTTGTTTCTTTCTGTACCAATATGCTTTGTCATTAAAGAGAGAGAGATGCAGGCTATTCTTGAATTAAGAAAATCAAATTGCTAAGGAAATGGTACTCAAAATGTAAATTGCCAGTGTAAGGCAAAGGGGAAAAAAACAGGGCAATATTTTATTACAGGAACAATAATGCAAATGCATTTTCCGTTCAACCACACGTCAAATCCACTGACTTCAATGGGTGACAATTTTCACAGCTCTGAGATATTTTTTTTTAAAAAAAATCATTCTCACTGAATAGGTATGTTTAATACTCTTGTTCATAGGAGTGCATCATTAAATAAGGGTCCAGTAACAGGATAGCTGAACTGTTGGGGTTTTGGCAAAGAGCAGAATTAAAAATAGCTAGCCCACCACTGAGAAACACCTGACTACTTTGACCAGTTGATTCTTACTGTACCAAATATTTTCAGGGGGCTGTGTGGGAGAACAGGATGTTAACAGGATTGTGGAAGAAGCAGAGACCAGAAGATGAAATAGAAGAAGCAGGAACACTGTCAGGGGAAGGCCCCTGATCAAGTCCTAACAACTCATAAACAGTACCTAATGACCCTACTGATTGAGGGGAATTCCGCCCGCTTGGCAGCTGAGGGTTGCAGGGGCCTGTCGGTTGGGAAAGAAGATATGTTAGTACTATATAAGGTGCCTGTTTGTTATAGTAAACGATTCTGGTTGCATCACTGACCGGGGTCTGTGCCTTCATACACTACAGGGCTGAAGAACAATGAATTTATTTCTGGATATGCACCTTGGACTAGGCATCTGGAATAAATAAAATTTGCAAATGTACAGGCCCAGTGTAGCTCTGCTAAACCTCTTTGTCTGTCAGGAAAGAAATTACGAAGGAAGGAAGTCTGATAGAGCTACTTTCCCTTTTCCTTAGCTTTGTCTATGTTTATTGTCAGAATGCAGAAGCCCCTGTCCTGTTGAGCCAAGAGCAGCAGCAAGTGCTCCTTGAAATCTTGAGGTGAACAGAAGCCTGATCTACCAAGCATGTTACAGCACAGACCTTATTTGTCTCCACTATGTAAGTTATTTATTACTCTTTGTGGTGCTCTTTTCGTCTTCTCCCTCTCTCAGCTGGGATTGAAGAAACCAGGGAAATGCACCCTTTCCAGTCATCAAAGAGATGAGTCCACCAAAGAGGCCGCATGGATGGCTCTACTTCACAAGCCAAAGAAATAAAAGCATTAGACTCTCAAGAGGACCGAGGTCAGGACCTCCTCCAGACTTTCCCATGAAAGCGATGAGTTAAAGCAGTAATGGCCAAATGAACATAGGGTGATGAAAGACCAGTGAGCCAAATGCAGTAAACAGCTGCCAGTAACATAAGAAATTGTGAAATGAGTAAAAAGAGAACCCAAAAGAAGTAAAGCTTCTGTGGTTTCCAGTGGTCGTAGTTCAGAGTGCTACTGGGAGAAGGAAGTGCTTGCTGGTTTTCGCACCATTAGGATCCTTGTTGGACACTGTACTGCTCATGGAAGTCATATTATTGCCACAATTAATACAAAATATTATTTTGCAGTACATATGCATAGCAAATCTAAATGCCACAGGCCTGTAACTCTCCTGCTACACTGAGTACTGTTTGCTATTCCGTATTTGCAGTAGCACAACTCTTACCTAAAAACTACTTTGACAAGAGAGTCTAGGAAATGAGGATGGTATTGCATACAGACCTCTTACAGCCTTTGGTGGGCAAGCCATGGCAAAGACAGATGGTCTTATTTTCCTGCAACCATTGCAGGTTAAAAGATAACTTACATAGCTCACTCTCAAGTAGCTACAGTCATTTGGGATGCCCAGTCTGTCCCACCTGGCCTCCAGCTTCAGCAGGAAAAGGGCATGTCTCTCCTGTGGGTCCTATGTGACATGGGCCAGTGACATGTGAATGTCTGAGATACTGCAGAGAAACTCAATCATTACGAGGGTAACCAAATCAATCCTTAATTAACTCCTAAAAGCACTAACATTGAAGTGTTTGTTATTTAGGAGATATTTTTTTCTTTCAACCATGTTTTTTCCTTCTTTTTGGTCTTAGTCCTGTATTCCAATAGTCCTGTTTCTTCTTCAGGTGGCTTTTTCCTGATCTCTAGGTATTGTCTCCCAGTAACAGGCTACTACTTGAAAGTATTGGTCTGGTGGGAGGTGTCCCTGCCCATGGCATAGGGCTGGAACTTGATGATCTCTGAGGTCCCTTCCAACCCAAACCATTCTGTGTTTCTATGATTCTATTGTGAACTATTGACCCAAATCACGCAATCAACGTGTGTGGCTCTCTTTAGGTACCACTGACATGTTGAACTAGGCTGAGAAGACCTCTAGTGGAGTTACGTGCTTGTGCTTCTCCAGAGTGTTGTGGATGCAAAGACACGCAGCCAAAGGATGTGCCCACTTTGTCTGGTGGAGAATGGCTCAGGAGCAGGCTAAAATATGGATTATATTGGGCACACTTTGCACGGCTTACAGATACTGACCCAAGGCCAGCCAGACCTCTGTTGTCCTGGTTGTGAGTCCTTTCTGCATTTGATACTGCTCTGGAAAGGGCCAACAACCCAAATTTCTGGCCTAACACCACCAGAATAATTTGTTCAGAAGACTACTTTTGATTTTGTGATTTTTTTTCTTTCAAAAGTAAAAAAGTCTTCATTGTTTAATTTTAAAGAATTTAAAGCATTCTTACTAAACCTATAAAGAATTTCCTAATGATATGTATATTTTAAGGAATGATTGACTTACTTCCAGAAATACAGTGCCTCTATTTGGCCTGTTACCTACCACTATTTTAGACTGTTAACATCAGTAAGTCATCCAGCAGACTGACGGAATGCAGTAGTCTTAAATATGCAGAAAAAGTAAATGGGAACAGTATCTTCAGTTGATGAGGGAAAGGAAGTTCTTTCAGAAGATATTTTCAATGCAAATTCTTAGAGCTTTCTGAATTAGCGTGTATTTAAGTTTGATTACTGAGGACTGTATTTAAAAGGTGGTTTCAAGACACTTGGCTACAAAACTATTCCAGATGTTGTCAGTTACACAGACAGTGTATTTATTAAGCCTTTTTGTATTTTCCATTTCTGTGTGTGCTGAATTACTGTTTTGTTTTATCCACTTATTTTGATGTCAAAAGGCCCAATGGCAACAAACAGAGACAATGGAAATAAAAACGAATGATAAAGGCAACCACACATTCAAAAGGGTCTTTAAATTTATTACAGCAACTTCATCCATCCAGTCAACAAGTCATAAAAACTACTGGACCAAATCTTTAAAAAATGTGCATAGGTGTAACACCCTTACAGCTATACCAATTTATAATAGCTGATAGTCAAATGTTTGTGTGTGCAAAAGATGTTCATTTAGATCAATCTCCATCTTCACAGTCCAGGATATATGTAGATCTCTCAATGACTTGATTGAATTCCACATGCAGAAGGTGTGCAGTCTGGGAATGAGCAGTTGGGGAGGGAGAGCAAATTAGGGCAGCCCCTCTGAAGTCACAAAAATTGTGCAGAAGATTGGATCCAACGTATCTCATTCAAATATGTCACCTGTCCTCTGCAGGTGCAAGTGATTGTTCCTACGTCCCTTCCAACCCAAACCATCATGGAATAGAATCATAGAATTGCCTGGGTTGGAAGGGACCTCTCAGACCATCGAGTCCAACCATCAACCCAACACTGACAAAAACCCATCACTAAACCATGTCTTGAAGCACTATGGCTGCCCGGCTTTTAGATACCTCCAGGGATGGTGACTACATCAGTTGTCTGGGCAGCCCATTCCAATGTGCAATAACCTTTTCCATTGTAAAATTGTTCCTAATATCCACTCTGAACCTCCCCTGGTGCAACTCGAGGCCATTTCCTCTTGTCCCATGGCCTGTTCCTTGGGAGAAGAGACCGACCCCCCCTGGCTACATCCTCCTTTCAGGGAGTTGGAGAGAGCGAGAAGGTCTCCCCTCAGTCTCCTATCATGACTGAATACTTAATGGCTGTAATTTGAAATGTGCCCCAATAAAGGCTGAACTAATAAAAATTAGTTAATTCTAATCCCAGACGGATGCATAGAGAGGGAAATGTAATGCATCCCTCCTGTAAAAAAAACAAGCCCAAGATCTCATGGTTCAGGGAATCATTAAGTCTTTTTTAGCACCTAACAGCATCTAGTCAATACTTTTCTCCTTTAAAAAAAGATTATAAGCCATAATTATTTTTTTTAAAGGACTAAAACTTGCAATGTAAAGATTTCAAAAATGTTCATGGCACAGGCTGCTCAAAGCCAGGAAGCATCACATTAGTGCTGCATCCTCAAACACAGGGAATGTGTGGGACTGTGACCTTCACTCTGAGACACAGGCCCTCTTGTGATGAAACCATCTGCTGTTCCTTGTGCAAATTTTAGGCAACACATACACCACAATGCATCATTTGTATATTTTTTACATCATTTCTTCTCTGGTGGATTAGGGCTCACACAGTAATATCCAGTTATGGGCTTTTCATCTGTGGGAGAGTTGACTTTGTGGGTATCATCCTTTCTGAAGAGGTGGGGTAAAGTAACTGGAAAATTTACTCTGGTTTTAATTTCAGAGTGTTTCCATTTAAACTCTTTGTACCCAAAGTTTTGGCTCAAAGAACACTTAATTTTCATATATTCTGCTCAGCTTTAATCACATAGTTTACCAATAGAAACAAATTACATGGATATTTTAGGCTCTTGATTTCCATTGAAAATCTTTGCTGCTCTCCACCTCTAAATAACCATTTTTCAACTTGCTTCTAAAGATAGAAAAGTAGGTCAATTGTCCATAAAAAGTTTGGTGCTGAAATGTTGTTCTTGAACTTGTTCATTGTTCTAGAAAAATCGAACATTTCCAGAACCTAAAAATAGTGTAGTAAATTAAATGGCCTCTGACTGTAACATAATTTTACCTTTTCTGTCCAAGATGTCTTGTAGAATAGTCTATTTACAGTTGACACACGAAGCAACAGGCCTTATATTCATTTTTTCGGATATTCCCAGAGGATGTATCAGTTTCAGTGTTGTCATGATTAGCAGAAGCTCACAAGTGGCTCGAGAGAAACGACCAGCAAAGAGAAGCTACTGACCACAAATATGGTCTTGACTAAAGGGGTTAACGAGCCATAGCAGCTGGGGAGAATGAAAAATAATTGCACATGAAGAGAAAACGAAGAGAATGTGATCATACAACAGCCACAAGTAAATGTACCGTGTAAAGAAGCCTAGAGCGAAATAACATAGAATTGGAATAAACTGCAGGAGTAAGATACAGTTTCAGAGCAAAAATCAGCTATTTTTTGGAGGTCATTTTGAGGTTCCTCTATGTGATTTCATTCTCCTCCTTATTATCCTGCACTACTCTGGGGCAAGAACCTGCTAAATGTTATGTCAACTTAGCTCTGGGAGTTAGAGGTGCGCAATACTTGATTCCACCTGACAAGAGTCACACCTGCAATAGGCAAACATGTTTAGCGCTTTCAACTCCGTTCTGTTCAACCATCAAACTATGTTCTTGCATATTTGTATCACTTTGCGGAATCTGGATATATGATGATTATTCGATTCTCCTGCCAGAACTCCCAGCAGCTCTTCGTTTCCTGCAGCAAAGAATCCTCACAACATTGCCAATACAAAGCCTTCGCTGACATGTACCTAAATATTTTTCAAAGCCCACATAAATTCTCTACAAAGACCAGAACTCCTTGCATCCCTGCTGCCTTTGATGCTTCCCACCCATGTTTTTGTGACATTGAAATCATAGAAAATAGGTCTGAGAAAGAACTCAAGTCGTCCAGTCTATACCATCGATGTCCTCTCTTTTTTACATGTACAACTAGGGAATTTATAGCAAAATCATCCCCTCAGAGCATGCAAGAGGAATCTGTTCTACAAAGACCACGAACCCTGCAATGGGTTTCCCTTTGGGAAGGGGTAGGCAGAGAATCTGCCTATACTCTTTAGGATTTGAGACAGTCTCTGGGAAGAGTTGGATAGTTACATTTGTCCCCTGGCAAGAGCCAAGTGGCAAAGGGCCCCCGTGCCACAGTGGAAAAATGACTTTGTCCATGAAGTTCCAGAATACCCAGGAATACTGGGAACTCATATAGCTGAAGGGAAAGGTAGCCTTAACATTAGCAAAATGTGGTTCTTAAAAATACCCCATAAAGAAAATTATTTGCAGGAATCCAGAAAAAGGAGTCTCAGGACATTGTGCTATTCCACCAATTCCCTCCCTTGGGTTTCTCCACAAGAGGGTGTGATTTGGCTTGATAACCTGCAGCCAAAGGTTTTGACTGCTGTCTAAATTGCTTACTGCTCTTAGCTGTAAAAATAGTCTTTAAAAGCCCTCTTCAAATGCATACTTCCTCCTCTCAAAACAGAATTCCTGTAAAGTCCTCTAACTGTCTCATTACTTCTTCCCAGTTCTTCACCGTCAAACTCTTTAATCGTATTCGGCATTTGTGAAAATAAAATATTTTAAAGCATACTTTTAATCACTCTAAACCATGATGCGGCTAAAGTTTTCCTTCATCACTCTTCCATCAGTCTTGCCACACCGTTACTCCCAGTTCCTTCTGTACTTGGTCTGCAGTCGCGCTAAAATCAAACCTCCGAGTTCTCCCCATAGCTGTGATATCTCACCCAGGCAATAACAACTGGGGCACAAAAAATAACTCTTAACTACTCCTAATACAAAATCATAAAAGATAGATGCTACATTCTGAAATGAATTCTATTTTTTTAGAAAAAATAGCACTTTGAGTTTTGGTTTTTGCCTTTTCCCAGTATAATTCCTCTGGGTGGACACAGCATCACGGCCAACCAAAGTAACTTTCAAAGTTAATAATGGCACATCTTCCTTTGTGACCTACATTTTCCTCATTGGTAACACTTTTACTAATTCTTGTATTTCAAAAATTAGGAAAATGGCAAGCAGGCCTGAGGGGCAATACATTCTCTTTCATTCTCCTAATACATCAGGATGTTTGAAAAGGGAATCCCTCCACTTGCCTAAGGAATATTGAGCTCTGTTTACTGCCAATATGAATTGGAAAATCATCTCTGTTGTTAACTAATTTAATGAGATAAATGGAACTTTATTACCTAAGTCAAGCTCGGCTTAACAACTTGGCTATAAATAGTGAGCATTACAGCGTAGCTGGCACACTTATGCTCCATGACTTCACTATAAATGATTTGAAGGTCATACTAAGTTAAAGTCCAACTCTGGTCTCTCCTTTACAATTATACTGTTGCAAAATTTAACCTCACTTTGAAGCCTATCAAAAGATCTCTGTTTATTCCTTGTTAATAAAGAAACATCCCCAATGTGATGATTTTAGTGTGCTGAAGCCATAGTTGAGACAAATATTTGCTGCAGGCAAAGGGTAGCTTTTCCCCTGCAGAAGGCACAGAAGATCATAAAATTATAGAATGGATTGGGCTGGAAGGGACCTTAAAGATCATCCAGTTCCAACCTCCTGCATGAGCAACACTTCCCACCAGAACAGGTTGCTCCAAGCCCCATCCAGCCTGGCCTTGAACCCCTCCAGGGATGGGGCAGCCACAGCTTCTCTGGGCAACCTCTTCCAGGGTCTCACCACCCTCACAGCAAAGAATTTCTTCCTGAGATCTCATCTCAAT
>VXAK01011798.1:337765-415505 GCA_013399435.1 Arenaria interpres | reverse complement strand
ATGATGAGGGAACTAGAACATCTATCCTGTGAGGAAAGGCTGAAGAACTTGGGTCTTTTTAGTTTGGAGAAGAGAAGGCTGAGGGGGGATCTGATCAACGCCTGTAAATACTGAAAGGGTGGGTGTCAGGAGGATGGGGCCAGTCTTTTTTCAGTGGTGCCCAGGGACAGGAGAAGAGGGAATGGGCACAAACTTGAACACAAGAAGTTCCATCTAAACCTGAGGAGGGGCTTCTTTGCTGTGAGGGTGGCAGAGCCCTGGCAGAGGCTGCCCAGAGAGGTGGGGGAGTCTCCTTCTCTGGAGACATTCCAACCCCGCCTGGACACGTTCCTGTGGGCCCTGCTCTGGCAGGGGGGTGGACTAGATGATCTCCAGAGGTCCCTTCCAACCCCGTATCACTCTGTGACTCTGTGTGTGCCCGCCTGATGCCGGCAAGGTGCGTTACACGGCTTGGTGTTTTTTAATCTACAGCAGATCAGGTGCGTAGGAATAACTGGACTTGCCAGGCTCACGTTACAAACGTGCGCCTTTTTTATTCCCCCCCTCTTTTTTTTAACCTCTCAACGTCTGTTTATCGTCATCAGCAATAAAAAAAGAAGTATTTTTTGCAGTGATGCAGTTGTTGTTAGCAGAGAGGGTCCTGGATATATTTTTTCCACCCCCCTAATACGTTGTGGCCCGCAGTAGCTGAGGAGACAGCAGTGAAGATGTCTGAATCGCGTCTGTTAGCAGCTTGTCTCCAGTATTGTTTTCCTTGCAGGTGCGCTGTTGTATAATTTAGCCTCTGAATTTCTGAACGGGATTTCAGAGGAGGGCCGAGCCCTGCTTGCGGTAACTCATCGAAGTGAGGTTTCCCTTCAGGCTTTCCGGGTGGTTACAGTAGTTCTCAACTCCGGCGATGCGGAGGTTTAGACAGCCCGGGGAACTTTTGAGCTCAGCCGAAAGGAGAGGGAGCAGTTCCCATCTGTAACGCGTCCCATGAAGAGCGTTGCATACGTGTTGTTTTAGTTGTGTTACGAGTGTTACAGTATGAATCACAGGTATTTATTGTAGTCGGAACGTGCTTGTTTACTGCACTGGCTGTCTCTGGAGCAAGAGGTGGGTTGGCCCAGGCGTTTTAATGTGTGTGGTGTGGGAGAGTTGATAGCCATTGACTTGTTGGGAAAAAAACAACACCCAAACCCAATATTTTTCAATTTTCACGAAATCAAAGGTCACAAAGAAATTCAAGTGGGAATTTCAAAGTGCTGATGCTTTTCCCTGATACGTTGTTGTTATTCTATTCTTTATTATTCTATTAATTCTGTTAATAGAATAATAGTTAACAATATTACAATATTCAATAATATTGTAATATTAGTGATTCTGTAATTTACGTATTTATTTGTGAGCCCATAAGGCTGTTCTGTTCATGTCAAACAATGGTCAGAAGTTGATTGGCAAAACTTACCATGAGTCTCTCTTTTATCCTATAAATTATAAAGAATTGGAGGTGCAGTCTTAGCGTAGAATGGATTTGGGGTTCTGCCTAGTCAGAATATAAAAGGATGGGAAGAAAAGTGAGGAAGAAGGCATTTTAAAGGTTGAAGTAAGAAGACTTGATGAGAAGTGAGTTCATTCAGACCCTTCTTTCCAAGATACATCTTTGGTTTGTTGGAATGCAGGTTAATTGAGCCAGAATGGGTATGTAATGACGTAAGATGGACTTCCTCAGAATTTGGGCTTGATCCTGGGTATGTGTATTTGGATGTGTGATGCTGCCTAGCTCCTTCCTCCTCTCCTAGTCCACTCTTCCTGACAAAGTTTTCTCAGACCTGCTAATAAATGTTTATATGCTCTTTTCCACCTTGTCCCTACCTGGATGTTGGGAGAGGGAAGGCGGGGGGGTGGAAATGGGTTACTTTGTTCTCGGTGCTTCTTTCCATCCTCTCCGCTCTTGCTTCAGTTGTGAAAGGTGTGTGAACTTTGTGTGACTTGACATCTGAGGCTTGGGAGAGCTGGCACGGGAGTGTATCTGCAGGGTGACAGGTACATTTCATACCAAGAAAAAGGTGTTTTTCACAGGGTCTTGTTCCATTAAACAAAAGCAAAAGCATCAAACGAAGCATCTTTAGCTTTTAAGGTAGAGGCTGGTGATGAGCCAGCCTTCTGTTTCTTGTTTTATTTTCATTTTTTAAAAAAAAATAATCCAGCTTTAAGATGCTGACACTTCTTTCTGAAGGAGGCGTGTTTTGTCATGTTTTGGTACCACTTCTCAGACTCTAATGCCTTGAGCTTTCACTAAACGTGGCAGAAGGGGCTGAAGGGAGGAAAGCTAAGAAATAAAAATAGCAGTAAATGTAGTTAGATGTCTTGCTTTTCCTCTAGGAGGGAATAAAGACTCTGTGTAACAGGGGATGGAATTTAATTGCAGGCTTCTGTGTTGTTGATAGCAAAATCATGCCTTTTATTATACATCTATTTAGGTGAATATATTTTCAAGATATGATGTTGTTCCTGGTGGTTTTTTTGTCCTCATTTTGAAAACATTTATTTAGAAATTCTTATTAGAGTTAACTTTCCGTTATTAGACTGAAATTGACAGCCTTAGATATTTTATTTCTGTCGCTTAATTTGTGCAAATAATGTTAAATCCGATGCAATTTTCATCTTGTAAATTACTTTCATTTTTCTGTTTGGTCAGTAAATGTTCCATTTTCTTTTAAGCTAACACCATGCTGTGCGGGCTTGTAGTGCTACAGGAAAATACATGAGTTCAGAAATGCCGTTAATACCACGTTTTATATTCTTAGGAGATTTTTCTTGAATTTAAATATTTCTGTATTATGTTTTTCTACAGTCACCATTTGTGATATTAACCACTTGAATCTTGCTTTGGGAGCGTAGTCTCTTATTTCAGAGTGCAGATCTTGTTTTTGTATCGTTCGTATTGAGATTTCTGTTTATTTTTGGCTTTGGTTGTTTTTTTTTAAGGTCTTCGAGGGTACAAACATCATGGTGTATATGATGTGAATCATTGTGTTAACTTCTCATCTGAAGTATTCACGTATTTGCTTGTTTTCTCTGTTGAATTAGGATTTTATTCAATGTGGTGGTGGTTGAGAAAGGAGAAGGCAGGGAATTGACATCAAATTGGAAGGTGGTGCGATGGCTTTAGTGGGCAGTACGCCTTGTTCTCAGGAACTGTTTATTACTATTTTGCTAACATTTGTCCCTTGCCCTGCCCACAATTATTTAGTGTGATTTGGAGGGAAAATGACAAAACTCTTTCTTTTCAGGCCATCCCACTGTTCTTTCTTTTGGGTTATGCAAAAGTGCGTGAAGTTACAAAAAGTCCCCATGGGACTGGGACACTAAGTACATCGACACTGTATTTCATTGTTCCTGTAATACCTAACATAGTAAACTCTTTCAGGCAGCCCTGTGGTTACTGTTTAAGAATTCTGTTTCTTAATAAGTAACCAGATAATAAGTGGTTTGTTTCTTCAGGAAATCTTGGGCTGGGAAGGCATGCAAAGAACCAGGGAGCAAAAATTAAGCTTGGGTTGAATCAGAGAGCTGTGTCATCATCTAGTTTTCATTATTAACAGTGTTTTGGGGGAAAATCTATACAGTGTTTTGGAAGGTGATCTGAGAGATGTGGCACCGGAGGTAAGAAAACCTGTGAAATGATTGAGCCTTTAGCAATGGTTTTGGTCTCGTTATCAGTGCTTCTTGTTGGACATCCATCACCTTAAATTATTCCCTTTTACTTCTAAAAGGCAACCAATTCTGTTCTGTGGATTATTCCCATAGCTGGGATTTTAGGTGATGTTAGAGTCTCTCTTTTAAAACTGTTATGTTTTGAGGAGGAACAACTCTAGTTCATTTTGCAAAGTGCCACACGTTTGTTTGTTCCACAGATAATCAGGAGAACTGGCTGAATCAACTGTTCTGTAAGTGTCTTTTAATCTGAGACTAAGAAACACTGGCGAGAGACAGGCTAAAGAGGAACATCAAGTTTCTAAGGTGTACCTTTTATTAAAAAAAAACACCAAAGAAACCCCAAACAAACCCAACAGCAAGAACAAGCACCCCACAAAACACTGCAAATGGGTTTAAGATGGGGAAATAGGTGCAGTAATAGATGTAGTTGACTGTCTTAGTCCATAAGGCTGAAAATGCTACTGCTCTTCGTCCCCTCTCACGTGGTAGGCAGCGAGCTTGCAGCAGTGTGCACTGAGGTTTGAGTTTGTCTGCTCTGGTCTCCCACCTATAAAAGCATTAAATAGTTAAAAAACTGATTCGGTTTTGGGATGGCTGGTTTCACAGGGGTCTATTTCATTAGAGAAAAAGTGATCTCACGTTGAAATCAGTGTGTTTCTATAGGAAGTAATGGTTAAGGATCCATATACTTTTAGCTCAAGCATAATTAGAAAGTATATGAGAAATAAACATGCTTTGGGGAAAATAGTTCATTCTCAAATTCCTCCTTCCTCGTCATCCATCTGCCTCCCTCCTCTACCCCCCAAAAGAAAAAGAGAATGCTTCAGAGGAAAGTAATTGCACTTTATTGCAATTCCTGATTTTAAAGTGATAAAGCAGTGGCTGGTGGTACAGGGTACTCAATTAGATTGATGGTCTGATATAGTACAACAATTACTGTAATTCCATTTGGAGCTTGTTTTGGGTAATATGTTCCGTAGCAGAAGAGTTAAAGCTGGGATAGCTGCTGGTATTAGCAAGATTGAGCTCTCGCACCTTAAAATGTAGGTGCCTGACTGGCTTAGATTTTGCTGTTAAGTGTCCTTGTGTGATAATGTGTTTTTTCTGAAAGACATTTACAGTCAAACTTGTAGGTAAGCGTGTTAACTGTTAGCATGGGGAGGGGGGGAAGCCCCAAGAGCAATATTTGGGAGAACGTTTCGGTGTGCATAGAGCTTAGAGGAGAACCCAGAATAGGGTCGTATTTTCCTTGGTGTCTAAAACACCGGCCGCAAATAACTGCATTATGTATTACAAATTTAACTAGACAGCCTGGCTCAAATCGTGATTCCGTTGCTGCCTTCATTGTGATTCTCAGGCTGAATTATTCTGCAGAGTCATGCAGAATGAAAACACAAGCACTTAGGCCTATTTCGAAGATAATACAAGATTTGAACGTTAGTCCCAATAGCTGTGTAGCTGCATTTTGTGTATTCCCATGCTGTTTGTTTGGAATAAGTTAAAGTCAGGGGTAGCAGGTAAAGGGTGAAACTGAGGGTAATTCTGCTGCTTATTTTCTAGGAAATGTTATTTGTGCTAAAGAACTGAACATTTTGTAGTAGCTAACAGAGTTCTGAATTTTATTCCAGCAACGTTTAAGAAATTTCACATAATTGTCTTATGTGAAAAGTGTGTTTGAACAAAAGAGAGCTCGTTGTTACACTAATAAAAGCGTATCTTCTGTGCGTTTCTGTTGGAAGAAAAGAGCAGAATTAGATGTTGCAGAAAGTCTTAACAGGAGGAGGAAGGAAAGCAGCTAGAATTTCAGCTAGGTGGGACTGGCAGAGAAAAAAAAGATCTGTGCTGTTTATATACTGTTTGACATCCCAGTTTTGGCATAAAATTTTAGAGTTCCTGTTTATAGGGGCCAATTTTCACTTCACATTTCGGGCTGCATGAATTTTAAATACTTGTACATCTGTTATTTTTTATTTCCTTTCACTTTTACTTTCACCTCACGGAATCAGAGATTGATATCAAGACAAATCTCTGTCGTTCTATTGAGTTGTCGTGGGCTTTTCTGTTTCTGACAAAGTTTGTAAAGTGTCCTTTTAGAAATTAATCTTAGTTATTTTTTTGTCACTTAAATCTGACTTGAAGGTACCCTTGGCAGGTTTGTTGCGGGTTTTTTATTATTTGTTTTAAGAGGAAGACACAGGGTGGTAGATGTTCTAGGTGTTACGTTCCGCTCTAGCTTCTTTTTACAGTTTATTGGTGCAAGAATTATCTCCTGGTCGGCTGCACCTTAGAACAATCTGAATAGCTTTCAAGGCACTCTTTGTTGTTTAATGTATTAAATAAATTTCCTTACCTTGTCTTTTCTTGAGTTGTTGCTACCACATTGTGGTTCTGGTTTTAATAGATTATTTAAGTTCCACCATTTCCTTATTTATAGGAGAAAAAAGTAAATAAGTAAGTCCACGTAAAACCTGTGATGAAATAAGCAGGTTTTTTCTTTAGCAGATTTTACAGTGAAATGAAGCTTGCTTTTTTTTTTTTGTATTTTTAAAAGTTTCTTGTGTAGGAAATTGAGAGCTGAGTGTTGACTGTGTATGGGTCACAAAATAGTTTTATAAACTTTCTGGAACTGACAAGTATTTTTCTTTCGAATCGGTTTGTTAATGAGCCGGTAGCGAATGCTGTTCAGCAGCGAACAATGATTATTCATGCAAATGCTGGGCAGGAGCATCACAAAACTACTGTGTAACTCGACATAATTAGTTGTCTTCACACAAATGGACTTAAATGAGGAAAAGACTACAGCGTGGGTGTGAGGGCTGTATTAAGAGAAGATCTTTAATAGGTACGATCAAGAATAATACAAACAGCCCCCCCCTTTTCAAAGCATTTCCTTTAAAACCTGTGCGAGGAATCGAGCCTACCTAGTGTCTGCTAAAATAAAACAAGTGAACACATGGCTTATGATAAATCATGAGGAGTATGACTCAAGATGTCAGCGAGCTGCAGTTTCGGGATGTGCCAAATCCCATTTGCTTCATTTACTTTAGATTTTTGTGCATTTGTGCGCAAAATGGGTAAAACTGAAGGGTCTTGAGCAGGATAAAACGACAACTGCATTGCATATTGTAATAAAATAAAAACCTGGACATAGCTTTGTCACTGCTTAGGGCTATTCTGATATTTTAGGGCTCTCAAGTGTGTGTTTTGACTGGGATTCCTCCTTTAGGTAGGAAAAAGCAAGTTTTATTTGCGTGTTGCGGATAAAAAAAATGAATCAGAATAGCGCTGAATTCGGGTGATTATTTTTTGCCACTCTTCTAACAGATTGCCTGATGACGTGAAACTCAGTAATTTTAAATGAATAGGTCTCGTCAGTCAATGTACCTTTATAAAAAAATAAAGTGTAATTTCTAATATTTTTTTTACAGAAAAGCCTTTTTTAAACTTGTGTGAATTTCGCGAGTCATTGAACTTCCAGGCAGTGAAATTCAGGCAGCTTGCAAGGCCTTCTACAAATGTAACAAAAATTCACAGAAGGAAAGCCCCGCTTTCCTGGAAACAGGAAGTTTTAATAAGGATTAATTCCTTATTTTGCTTTGCTTTGCTGTGCGTTCTTTGCTTTACCTACTAAACTCTTGCTATTTCAGCCCACAAGTTTTGGCTCTTTCACTCTTCTGATGTTCTGCCCCATCCTGCTGCGGGGGGAGCGAGTAAGCGAGGCTTAAACCCTGACAGGAGCAGAAGAGAAAAGAGGAAAAATTCCCTCCTTCCCGCAAAGGTTGCCTTATTGTGATGGGAATTCCCGGTGTAAGCAAGGCTTTTCCAGAGCCTTGGTTTCAGACATCAGCGGCCTTTATGTTAACGAACTGCCGGAATACACCGAGCGATCGCAGTGTGTCAGCAGGATAGGAGCCTGCTTGATGAAGAAGGAGGTCTATTCCTCTTAATTGGGTGTAAGACAGAAGCATCCTTCTCCCTAAAATGTCGGGCACGGCCCTCTCCAGTTGCAGAATAACGAAACATCGCAAGATTTTGCTGCAGTACCTTTTTTTTTTTTCCCTCCTTCTGCAAAGTAAAACACCGAAGAAGTATTTTAGGCTGTATGGAGGATGAAACTACTGCGCGCCAAACCCTGTACAACAGCTGAAGAAAACTGAGTTTCTGTCCTCCCTCTTAATTTTATTATTTTAAATTTTCTTTGTTACGCTCCGAGCTGACAATAGCTTATGCATTTTAAAAATGCCATTTCTTAATGCCATCAAAAGCTTTACGTTGATAGGATTTTGCTGTTGTCGCATACGTTTCAAAGCTTGCTTTTTTTTTTAATCCTTGTGATCTATAATGGTCTTCTGAGCTAGAATTACAGCAGTTCAAAAGAATGGGCTGGTTTTGTCTGGGCACTCATTAATACTGGGTGAACATAACGAAGTGGTGAGAAGATGTGTTGCTGCCAATAGGAGCTTGTTTTGGTATTGGGCGGTTGTAGCCTAATAGAGGACCTCCTATACCAATTTTAAGGGCGAATTACTCAAGCCAACGTTTTTGTTTAAAAGCTTTAGATGTAATAAAAATAAAAATCTAGTTGTGGAGCTTCGACAAGGTCTTCTAAGTTAGATGAGCTGAGGCGGAACGTTTCTGCGTTGTGTTATTTATTTGGTATCCAAGAATTCTGTAAATGCTGCTGTCCTTACAGTCCTTGTCTTTATCTTACAGTAGCTTAATACAGACTGCTATTTAAATATAATATTGAATATATTTTTTACACTTTTTTACTGTGATTATAAAGGAGCTGATTAGTCTATGACCAACTGTGCCTTAAAGTCAGAAAGTAGTAAATACCAACAGTTCTCTGTACAAAGTAGCGTGTGCTGAATAGAAGAATTAATTAGGACCAGCTGGAAGGAATTATTGTACTTAAAGGTCATTATTTGTTTTTCTTCTTAATATACTATAATTTTCTTATGAATTTGTGTAACAATCTTGGAGGGGGGGGGAGATTAAACCGGTAATTCTTCAAAAATATTATGTTCTTTATGGAATGTTTTGTTTGCTCTTTCCTGTAATAGGTGAAATATTACAGACACTTGGCACCTGATCACTTGCTTCAAATATGCCATCGGCTTGGACCGCTTCTAGAGCAAGAAATTCCCCAAAGTGTCCCTGGAGTGCAGACGTTATTAGGAGCTGGCAGACAGTCTTTGCTTCGTACAAACAAAAGTATGAAAATTTTACGAGAATTTTTAGAGTTCTTGGTATTTCATGCTTTTCCCATGTTCTCGCACGAGAAAATGCTTGCCTACATGGTTTTTTGTTTGTTTTTGTGTAATTCTTTTAAACCAGGTTGCAAACACGTGGTGTGGAAGGGATCTGCTCTCGCTGCGTTACATTGTGGGAGGCCTCCGGAGTCCCCTGTAAATTATGGCAGTCCACCCAGTATAGGTAAGTCGGTTTTATTCTGGCGTTGCCGCTGTAATACCTAATTCCCAGGGTGATTAATTATTGTGATGATGAGAGCTGAGTAGAAGTTCTGTTTGGATTTGTCCTTTGTGGCATATACCTCACCTTGAGTATATTTTTATTAAGACATTGTGGTGTTGTGTTTATCGGTTTGTATGTGTCTGGAGGAAAAATGGATGTTGTAAATTCGTATGCCAGTTCTGTTGTGAAGCACATTTTGTCTTTGAAGTATGAAATACTTCAAAGCTGTCCAGTCCCTAAAGGGGCTTCAGGAGAGATGGGGAGGGACTTTTTATCAGGGAGGCGAGCGATGGGCCAAGGGATAATGGTTTTAAACTGAAAGAGGGGAGATTGAGATGAGATCTGGGGAAGAAATTCTTTACTGTGAGGGTGGTGAGAGCCTGGCCCAGGTTGCCCAGAGAAGCTGTGGCTGCCCCATCCCTGGAGGGGTTCAAGGCCAGGCTGGATGGGGCTTGGAGCAACCTGGTCTGGTGGGAGGTGTCCCTGCCCAGGGCAGGGGGTTGGGAACTGGATGGTCTTTAAGGTCCCAACTCCAACCATTCTGTGATTCCATGAATTGGGAGAGGTATGTATATATATGTAAGTAATTGAGAGAGCTTAATTTGGGATATTTGTATTATTTCTAATGTTGATGAAACGAAAAATCAAATCTCCAAATGCATACCGTTACACTTCACCCGGAGAATTATAGTTGGAACAGCTGAAGCAGAAACACGCTACAGCAAGAAGCTCTTTGGTTGAGCCCAGCCAATTTTGACTTGGTTGGATGGCAAAGTATTTGGTGTCCTAGCACCTCATCCATTTTAAAGCACAATTTTCATGCGTTCCATGGTGTTTCTGTAGTCGCTTGGAATACAGGAGGAGAACGTAGTTTTCAGAGCCTTCTCAGCTGGTATGTGTATTGGCCAGAGGTGGTTCAGTCTGGAGCACCTGCATCCGTTCGCTGTGGTTTTGTTTTGAGCTGCTATTTTGGTCTTTGTGAAGAGAGTTGTTCTGTGTTGTGCTCGAGATGTGGAGGAGAAAATGCTTGTTGCTGAATAGATTTATGCTCTTGAGTGGCCGTGCATTAACTTGAAGATGGTAAACTTGGAAAATCTTGGGGTAAATGAGCAGCTCTTTCTGTGAGGTGGCTGAAATGCGACCGAATTTTCTAACAGCTGAGATTTCTTCAGTGGTTGGAAAAGGAAATTATTGGTCATGAAAAAGGGCCTTAACCTTTTCCTTTACTTGGAGATGCATTTTAGATCATGTTGGAGAAATCCGAGTGGAAGAGGACTGTTCTGCGTTGCACTGTTGCTTCCTCTGTGGTATATATAGTTTTTAAAGGGAAAAAGATCAGTGTATGAGATCTGTGGTAGCTGGAGTTGAAAGAAAGCTGTAGAGTTGCCGTGGTAGTGGAATTAAATGTTAAGAAAAATAACTTTCAGACTCGTTTTAGGGAAGAACAAGTAAGGCTTTCTAAATAAATGTTATTTTTATTGAACCTTTTGCAGAGCACTGGATATTTGCAAAATTACAGTTATTTCAACATTTCCCTCTTTTTCATGACCAATAATTTCCTTTTCCAAACATTGAGATAAGTGCTGGTAACGGAATGTTTTTAACTGGGAAATGTATTTGGATTTTTTGGATGTCTGGTTCAGAGCTGCATGTGAAAGCATTTGTTTTTGATTTATCCTATTTTAGTGTGATATTCTCAATGAAATCATGAACTGGAATGACACTTCTTTTATAAATTGAGCTATTTCCTTAAATAACTTCTAATTTTTCACCTGGGAAGGCTGTATTTTACGTATTTGCCCAACAAAAAAAAAGAATTGGAACCTATTCTTCAGGCTGAATGAGTTTCAGGTGGAGAACCCACTGATGGTTGAGGAACAGAAAAGATGCTGAAGTCTTTTTTACCTTGTGCAGGACAAATTCATTTATATTTCACTGAATATGCAGAAATAATAATTTGTTTCTTAGCCTGATGAACCAATGCAATTATGATGCTGATGGGATGTTCTTTAGATTTAAATTTTTGTGTACATTGTGCCAGCTGCCTTGTATGTAGCTGATTTATGTGTGGTTAAAATACATCTGTATAAATACGTATTTCTCCAGAAAACTACAGAGTATCTGTATAACATAATAAGCAAAACTTGAATATGGAATAATCTTTATCCAGTTGCTATCACTTCTGCAACGTATCTTATAAAAAGTTGCTGAAGTGCTTAATTAAGAAAAAAAAGGGCCATGTTGTATGCTAATTTGTCTTGTTCAAGTATGACTGTTCTTGGATCCTGAAAGAGAAAAAGAACTCTTTTTCTGTAATTTTCAGGAACTGCTTGGCCATAAAGAGAATGTGAGGTTCTGGAAGTGGTGTAGATCTCTGGTTTTGGAAGTATACTAAATATTTCAGTCCTAAAAGCCAACCTAAGAGTACTTTGTGTAATTGTATTATTCTGTTAATTATAGTAAAAACTAGAAAAAAAACCCCACCTTGTGCTAAAGGAATGTGTAAAAGTAACATCTTGTTACACCTGTTTATTCAGGTTTAAAGTGAATTATACTAAAGTAAATAACTTCTTGTTATGCAAGAAGAAATGGGCTATAGAAGTCTTACAGTACTTACACTGAGTAAAATAGAAACTGAATAAATATATAGTGAAAGCAAGTGGGATTCTGCTTTTGCAAATATCTCGCCACCTACTTCTCTGAATTAGTACAGGTTGACAGTTACTTTCATTGAACAAATAGATATTATATGTAAATTTTTAGATGGTGTATAGAATTTTTGTATTTAAATTTTCTATTTTAAGAAATGCTCCGGTGTCAGCGTATTTTCACCTTCCTGAAATGCCCAGAGACAAGTGCTGTCTTGTGTTGTGTTCCTCAGAACAGAGCTTTCATTCGTTAAATACAAGTCGGGAAAGGAAGAAAATGCAAGATAAGCCATAATGATTTTTGTGTGTGCTTTTTTTAAATGTAACTTATACTTGGTACAAAATTAAATTGGGTTTAGCACTGACGAGTGGCTAAGGCAGATTGCCGTCTCCCATCTTTAAAGGCATATTTCACATTCCAGGATAAGACCATGTAAATAAGGTGATGGAATTGGTCACTGATTAAACTAAAAGAAGAAAGCCAAGGGGAAATAAAAATCCAGATAGCTAATACTGCCATAGATATTTCAGATCCTCAAATTTATTTTACAGATTGATGTTTTTCTCTTGAGCTGCTTGTTCTATTTTGGGTGGGGAGTGAGTTAGAGACATTCTAAAAGTTCGAAGGCGTTCAAGTTGGTGCCTGTTGCGTGCCTTTTGAGGGTGAGAAAACCTGCTGGAAACCTGCTATAATCTGACAGCTCCCACCCCTTTACCTCCATCGGCTTGACATCTGTGTTTGATTTTACATTGTTCTAAGGCAAACCAAAAAAATAAGGTGAGCTTGACTCTTTGAGATGTGTGGTTTTCAGATTAAGGTTGTTGGCAGTAACAGTAGAAGTGAGATTTTTTTTTTTAAAAAAGACACCAAAGTTCTATTTTACTAAGTTGTTTTAAAAGAGCCTAAATCTCCATTCACAGCTTTGGTTCCTGAGTGGCCTTTATAAAAAAGGAATTTAAACTCTTGCCTTCAGAGCTTAAGGTTAGAGCTTTTGGGTAAAGAATCTCATGTTTCTCACCCCATCCCACTTTCGTTTCTTACTTGAGTAAAAGGTCCTGATCAACTTGTATTTGACCCTGCTTTCAAAGGAGGATTAGACCAGATGATTTCCAGAGGTTCCTTCCAACTTCAATCATTCTGTCATTCTGTAGTAACAAAAGTCAAAGTTCATCTGGCATTCAGTCTGGTGAGGGACACAAAGGAGCACAATAAGAGCTTTTATGGGTCTAACAGCATCAGAGGGAACAGTAGGGCTGGCTGCTGAATGGGGTAGGGGACTTGGTGATGAAGAACCTGGAAAAGCTGAGGTATGCAATGCCTTCTTGTCCTTGGAGGAGCCAGGCTCTTCTCATTGGTGCCTCCTGATGGGACAGAGGCAACAGACACAAACTGAAATAGAGGAAGTTCAGTTTAAACCTAAGAAAACACCTTGTCCAGAGAGATTGCCAAGTCTCCATCCTTGGAGATACTCAAAACCTGACTGGATGCAGCCCCGGGCAACCTGCTCTGGCTGACCCTGCTTGAGCAATTGGCTTGGACTGGATCTCATCTTTTGGGGAGGGACCCTTGATCAGGGGATGGAGCGATAGGATAAGGGGGAATGGTTTTACACTGAAAGAGGGGAGATTGAGATGAGATCTCAGGAAGAGATTCTTTGCTGTGAGGGTGGTGAGAGCCTGGCCCAGGTTGCCCAGAGAAGCTGTGGCTGCCCCATCCCTGGAGGGGGTCAAGGCCAGGCTGGATGGGGCTTGGAGCAGCCTGGTCTGGTGGGAGGTGTCCCTACCCAGGGCAGGCGGTGGGAACTGGATGATCTTTACGGTCCCTTCCAGCCCAAACCATTCTGTGATTCTAATCTCTGGAGGTTCCTTGCCATGTCTATCATCCTGTGATTCTGGGACAGCAGACCATTTCAGTCTTTGAGGCTGGTCGTGTTGTACGAAGATGAGCTGCAGCCACCTAAAAGCTAGAAGCCGATGCGTTTTATTTGGAATCAGTTGGCAAGCAATTGATAGCAACTGAAATGATAAAATTTGTGGCAAAGTGGTTTTTACATGTTCAAAACATGAATAGCATACGTGGCTTTCTCAGGCCTTCGGTTCTGCTTCAGTAGTAAATATGAGGAATCCTGATTTTGAAACCAAAATGTCGTTTGGAAGTAAGTGGTGGATTGTCCTCCTGTGTTGCACAACAACCGCCTTAATAACATCTGCTTTTTGTTTGTTTGCTTGTTTTAAAAGTTACTTATTTTTAAAGCGGGTTCTAATGCGAGAGTAGTAGACAGGCATGTAAAGCTAAGTTAATTTTAATTTCCTTAATTGGCCTGGCATTGGATGGGAGTTCTTTCTGTGCAGCATCCACTTCCCAGGGCCCTTCGAGCAAGGAGCAGGCACTCTGTTCCGTTACTTTCTTCTTTCTTCCTTCCAACCCTTCTTACTTATAAAACCAAAGGCCTATAATTAGTAAAAGGGCATTATTATTATCATTATTAAGAGTTGGTAGCCTTTCTCACTCTGGCTTGCACCAGAAAAATCAATTTTATTATTCGACTGGAGGAATTTATTTTTGGGACACAGCTATTTTTACTTTTTACCTGTACTCTGAAGGAAAAAACCAAATGCTGTTTTGCTGGCGAAGTGTGCGGGTGACACATCAGGGTCATCGGTGTTTGGAATAAAAAGTGGGAATGGGTCAGTTGGAGAAATTAAGCTGGGTCGCTTGGCAAATTCAATGAGAGTGAATATAAATGTAGTTAAATGAAAGGCCATAATGAAGAATAACAGCGGATGTGAGAATTTTGTTTAAAACACAAAAATAACCAGTTTGAGAAGTCTTTTAAAAATTGTATGTTTATAGACAGTGTTCAAGCCTGTGGGAGACTGATTCTTCCCCCCCTCAATTGCATGATCTTGGTAAAAAGTTTTCTTCCCATAGAATGTAGGTTCATAATACTGGTTTTTTTTCCATGTCAAATCACTTTTTAATTCACTCAATTTTATGTATAACCGATTTTGGGATTTTTGTATGTTTTAAGTTTTGATCAGAGCCAAAGAGTGAGAGATATCCCACTTTTCTTGTATCCAATATCACACCATTTCCTCTTCTTTCCTCCAGGAGGTTGATTTTTACCGAGCAAGGGTTCTTTCACCTCTTGAGTTTAGGGATGTGTGAACTAGTAGCAAGTTGCCCGTTACCACTTCACATCTTGCGAGAGTATGATCAGAAACACTGGCTTGGGTTCTGTTAAACTTAATCCTCAGTGATTTAAAAAAAAAAACAACAAACCAATCAAACCACACCCAAACTTGAAATATATCTCAAGTAGTTTAAAAGGTTTTTCATAAACTCCGATGTGTATTACAAATCAGACGCTGAATGAAGTCATTGGTTGTTTTATCCTCGTTAGTTTCGATTTATTGACAGGCCATCTCTGCAAATTAAGCTTGTAATTAAACTTTTTTCCTTTTTTGTGAGCTATGGTTTCATTTGAAGGCATCACTAGAAGCTGATCTCCAACAACCATCTCTGTCTTACATCAAGAGCAAACAAAACGTAACTTCTGAGTAGGTTGAGATTATTGTGTTGTGACAAAGACCTTCCTTTTTCTGTCAGTTTGTGTGTATGTGTGTTTGGGTGTTGGGGTTTTTTTTGTTGTTTGGGGGTTTTTTGGGGCATGTGACTTTCGTGTTTTGTGTTTTTTTTTTTTTTTTTTGAAACTGTAGGATGATTTGTCAGAAACCAAAACTAGATGTATCTTGTGACTGAACTAATCTTGGTTTCCTGCTGTTCTAAAGTAGACTGTTGGCAAGGAAAAGCTTTGTCATAAAGCGAATGCATCTTTGTCTTGTGTGAAGGGAGGGTGAAGAGGAAAGAGGAAATAGTAGAGCCTCAAGGCAGTAGGGGCGCATCGACTAGAAGCTCCTCACTCCACAGGTAATGATCCTTGATCCTGCTCCTTCACAAAGGATCTTGACCTGGGAAGCCTTCCCTGACTCCTTGGGCTATGTAGGCAGTCAACTGAAATGTTTCAGAGATGTTCTTATGGCCTGAGGCCAGTGGGCTTGGCAGTTGTCCATACCACTAAGTGCTTTTGCTCCTTATAGAGTAGCTACAATCCACTTTGCGTATTTAATGTAGTTTGACCTGTGCTGACTCATGAACCAGTGTCTGGTTGGTCTGGGCCAAACCCAAGCAATGCCAGAGGTTTGTAGCTGTTCCGTGGTTGATGCTGTAGAGTGAATGTGATTCCATGCCCACGTCCCTGCCCTGGCCCTGCTCCCTTCGCTTCTGCAGACAGAATCACAGAATGGTTAGAGTTGGAAGGGACCTTAAAGATCATCCAGTCCCACCCCCCCTGCCCTGGGCAGGGACACCTCCCACCAGACCAGGTTGCTCCAAGCCCCATCCAGCCTGGCCTTGAACCCCTCCAGGGATGGGGCAGCCACAGCTTCTCGGGGCAACCTGGGCCAGGCTCTCACCACCCTCACAGCAAAGAATTTCTTCTTGAGATCTCATCTCAATCTCCCCTCTCTCAGTGGCAAACCCTTCCCCCTCGTCCTATGGCTCCCCTCCCTGATCACGAGTCCTTCCCCATCTCTCCTGGAGCCCCTTTAGGGACTGGAAGGGGCTCGAAGGTCTCCCTGGAGCCTTTTCTTCTCCAGGCTGAACACCCCCAACTCTCTCCGCCTGTCCTCACAGCAGAGGGGCTCCAGCCTTCACAGCATCTTCATGGCCTGCTCTGGACCTTTTCCAACAGGTCCATGTCCTTCCTGTGCTGAGGACTCCAGAGCTGGACACAGTGCTCCAGGTGGGGTCTCCCCAGAGCAGAGCAGAGGGGCAGAATCCCCCCCTCGCCCTGCTGGCCACACTGCTTTTGATGCAGCCCAGGATACAGTTGGCTTTCTGGGCTGCCAGCACATGTTGCTGGCTCGTGTTGAGCTTCTCATCCACCAACACCCCCCAGTCCTTCTCCTCAGGGCTGCTCTCAATCCAGCCTGGCCTTGGTCACAGAGAAAGAATGACAAACCAGAGTCGTAATGAAAGTATCTGCTGCCTCTCTCGGCACTGATAGATCGTGTTTTTCAGGTGTGTGTCGTGCTGTGGATGTTGTTGGGTGTTCATGGCTTTACTTGTCATGTATTCAGAAGCTGAAGATCTGGATATATTACCTGCTTTACCACAATTTGGTGGAATGTAGAATCTAACACCATTGCCATTCATTGGTCTGATGATGATATGAGGGACTGTTGACTAATATCTATGTATCCATTCATAAAAGCAATATAGTCTGTTGCTTTATTGCTGCATGAGTAGCAGTTTAAAATTAGTATCACTGAGATTTATTTTTATTTATTGAAGCTCTTGATTGAAGATTTCCATTTTGAAGATTTCCTGCTCCTGGACCTTCTTAGCTTTTAAACTTGAAAAAACTCCCAAAGTCTTTGAGTAAGATTCTGTTAGTCAAAATCAGAATTTTCTGTAGGGTTTTGGTAAATTGATACGTAAATATTTTCTTAGGGTTTTCTTTGTTGGTTGTTGTTTTTGTTCTGTTGCGAGTAGCAATATTTTAAAAAAGAAATTGATTACCTTGCAAGTGGTGGATGAATGTTTGATGGCGTAGACCTCAAAAAGCCCCAGGCTGCCTTGGAGAAGGTGTGAAAGTTTGCTGGTCTTCAGGTAACAGCGGTGTGGAAGTTCTTATGCTTATTAAATTTGAGGTAGTTCACTCCTCCACGGAAGCTGCTTCAGTCCTCGTGAATTTCTCATACTTGGTATAAAATCAGAAGCATACATTTTGGTACTTAAATTTGAAAGTTGTATTGCATTTTTGTGCTCTGCCTTGTTACTTCTTTATGTGTCTTTATCAGAGGCTACTTTTATACGTATTTTTCCCTAACTATGGCAAAATGAAAGAATTACTAGTTCATATGGCAGGTGGCCCAGTGTTGAAATAAACTTTCCATCCTGAAGAAGAAGTATTTTAGTTTATGGACCCTATATAAATGCTGCCTCTTCTTTTGTCTTTCCGCATTTGGTAGTGGATACCCTGTTTTCAAGAAAACTAAATGGAAAATACAGACTTGAACGCCTTGTTCCGACTGCAGTCTATCAGCATATGAAGATGCACAAACGAATCTTAGGACACTTATCCTCCGTATACTGTGTAACTTTTGATCGGACTGGCAGGCGAATATTTACTGTAAGTACCGAATCTTTATTTTTTGAGTTCTTTCTTAAGTACAGACAGCATGTCACCTAATTGTTTCCAGAGCCTAAATGTACTGATGATGAGTATCAAGGGCAGCTAAATGCTTGACTGCTGTTACTCTCCTATATGCCTTCTGATGACCATGCTATTTTGCATGTTAAATTAGTTTTGGCATACATGTCTTAAGGCTAGATGTGATGGTTATTGCTGATCTGTGTCATTCAGTCAGAAAACTCAGGGTTTTTTTGGTGGGAAGGAATTCCTCTGTGTAGATTTTTTCCTCTGGA
Organism: Arenaria interpres; assembly: GCA_013399435.1. Taxonomy (NCBI): domain Eukaryota; kingdom Metazoa; phylum Chordata; class Aves; order Charadriiformes; family Scolopacidae; genus Arenaria; species Arenaria interpres. Next base: position 397,181 of record VXAK01011798.1, on the reverse strand, counting down.
CTTGTGTTCTTTGGCAAAAATATAAGTTTATGTTGGAGTTCAGCGATAGGACGAGGGGTACCGGTTTTAAACTGAAAGAGGGGAGATTGAGATGAGATCTCAGGAAGAACGTCTTTGCTGTGAGGGTGGTGAGAGCCTGGCCCAGGTTGCCCAGAGAAGCTGTGGCTGCCCCATCCCTGGAGGGGTTCAAGGCCAGGCTGGATGGGGCTTGGAGCAACCTGGTCTGGTGGGAGGTGTCCCTGCCCAGGGCAGGGGGTGGGAACTAGATGATCTTGAAGGTCCCTTCCAACCCAACCCATTCTGTGATTCTGTAAGCAAAAGAACAGACCACCACTACAGAATTTGATTAGAAAGTCAGAGAAGACAGTCAATATGGAGATGAAGATTATTTTGACTCTTACCTGTAACTTCTGTTAAATTTAGCCAGTGACTATTAAGTTTAATAGCCTGGTGATACACTCAGGTTTGGTACAACATGCTGATGGCAATGAGACAGCTGAAAATGCACATGGAATTGTCTTTATGAGATCCCAGGAACTGGGTTGTTTGGGTTTTTTTGTACCGGTGTTCTTAGCATTTTTTAAAACAACAACAATAAAAAAGAAATCATGAAAAAATAATTGTCTGAAGTAATTACTGAAATGGCAAGTTTCCCAAGGAATGGGAGTTATAAAAACGTGTAGATGTCAGTGTAACCTGGATTTCTTAATAAGTGGTCCATTTCAGCAGAGCCAAAGTTCTCTTAAATACATACCTCGTGCCAGTCTGGGACACTTTGGCTGCGTTTATCGCCTTCCCAGAAACACGGGATGTGATTGATACTGTTGTGGATCCAGGAGCTGGATTGTGCACTTTCTAACCTTGGGGCAGTTCTCCTACTTTATGTATTACAGTCCTGGCTTCTGAAATTCTTTCAAGGCAGTTGTAAATATAATTTGTCCTTTTGCCCACGTGTATCTTGCTTTGTTGTGTAGGGGGATGTGTGTTTACGTTGGGGTTGGAAGGGACCTCTGGAGATCATCTAGTCCAACCACCTGCCAGAGCAGGGTCACCCAGAGCAGGTCCCACAGGAACGTGTCCAGGGGGGTTTGGAATGTCTCCAGAGAAGGAGACTCCACCACCTCTCTGGGCAGCCTCTTCCAGGGCTCTGCCACCCTCACAGCAGAGAAGTTCCTCCTCAGGTTTAGATCGAACTTCTTGTGTTCAAGTTTGTGCCCGTTCCCTCTTGTCCTGTCCCTGGGCACCGCTGAAAAAAGACTGGCCCCTTCCTCTTGACACCCACCAAAGTAGAAGAACCTGAAATAAAATGGGAGGTGGCAGGGGAGTAATACCACTTCTACCACCCCAGTGCTTTGCTGGCAAGTCCTTTGCTGACAGATACGCTGGTGTCCTGCTACAGCTGCTTGAAAGAGGTCCCAGTTTAGATCATGATTACTTCAATGTAGTATTAAAGTATCCATAGAAATTAATTGTGGCTGGTCAATTTTCATTTTGAAGGGCCTGGGACAGACCTCCTTACCTCAGCGTTTTCGGGTAAATCCGGTGTTTTTTGTGTAGATGTTTTAAGTGTTTTTTTGCAAGTGGAAAACCCATGGTTTGCGTTCCAGATGGCAGCAGAGTCCAAGTTGCTGTAGCTGACGTGATGTAGGGCAGTGGATAACGGTCATGAATTGTCTTCTTGTAATTGTGTCTCTATAGTGAAACGCTGCCAATTCTTTTCAATCCGGACCGCTACAATTTCTAAAGTCTGTAGCGTAGTAAGCAGAAATAGGATTTTATAACCAAAAGTAAGCCAGATTTTGTTCCAGACATGTCTGTTGCCAGCCTGTAAATTTGCCTGCATCAGTAGGGAATCGTTCTTGCTCTGCGTTTTTACTCTACAACCGCCAGCGTTCCGTGTGACACGAGCGAGATAAGAGCTTGTTTTAGATTTCTAATTGGTTCTAGAAGATGCATCATAACTGTTTCCTTTTCCTCCTGACCTCTGAGGGATTGAAAGCCTCTAAATTCAAGTTCTATTTATGTCCTGCTTCAAATTAAAAGAAAAAGAAAGTGATCTCAGCACATTTTTTGAGTCCTACTCTTCTGGGAGATGTTATCTTTGCTAGGAAGATGATGCTCTTAGTTTGCCTAAAGGCAGCGGGAACAGGACATTATGCAGTTTCCCTGCTAGCCAGTAGGTCATGCAATGCCTGTTTCCATTTATATTCTTTTACGAATTTCACAAGAGATTTCTGAAGATGAACCTCTTCCCTTTTTCCTGAATCTACTAAAATATTCTTAATACACAAACTGTTGTCTTGGTAATTTAGTGGGGTTTTTTTATTAACGTGAGTTAAGGCATGTTCACATGCAAAGACACAGCTAAAAGGCTTATCAGTGAAGAAAACCTCATTATTTCTGAGGCTGTGTATTCTGGATCTCTTGAAAAGCCTGACTTGGGGAACCCAGGCAGAGTAAGAGAAACAAGAGTTGGCTTCTGGTTCCTGCACTACTTCACTTTCTGACTGCGAAGAAGGATGATGGCCAGCTCCTTTTCCCAGCCTTTATCTTCCTGTCTGCTCCGAGATTCCTCTTTCTAGGGAATAACAGACAGTGGTGTGGAATAGTCTGTGTAAGGTTTCCAACCCCAGATTAATTTGTACGTTTTTTGGCAGTTTCACTTCAGCCCACAAGTCTGTGTAAGGGTAGGAAAATGAACCGCTTCCATCCATACCTTGGCAGTGCCGTTCTCTCCCGGTGCTGAACTCCTTCTAGGATTCCCTTTTGACAAATGCTCTTCAATCGGCACATAATTCGTAGCAGTTGCAGACATAAGGTTGGAAACGGGAGCGGTGGTGTGAGCCAATGCCCTTGCTAACACCCCTGCAACAGGATTTTAAGAGTTGTGAATTGTCCCATTCAGTTCAGGCAGAGTCCCGTGAATTTCTTTGAACTCTAATATTGTTATCTTGGCACGATGCTGCAGAATTTACAATTTTACCCAAGTCTTTTTAATTTTCTTCTTTTTTTCTTTCCCTTTTTTCTTGTTGAGAGTTGATCACGGTTGTTTATGTTTTCTGTGCAGTGAAGAGACATAACACATACTTCTATAGCTATATTATTGCCAACTGGTAGGGAGTGGGCTGATTTTATGCCGATCTTCTTTCCATGGTTTGCTGTTCCTAAAGAGACCTCTGAGGCCCCTCTAGATGGCATTAGGTCCCAGAACTAGTTTTTCTGGCTGATCATTTTACATCTTTTAAGTTGTCTGGTGTGCAGGTTGCTCTCCATCAGTTACGTTCCGGAAGCAGCATTTCAGGAGTTCTCACAATGCAGGGTTTGGTTTATTGATTTCCTTTTTCTTTTTCTTTTTTTTTTTTTTCTTTTCCTTTTTGCTGTGCTTTGAACAATCTGTTCATCCCGTAAAATGACTAGAGGCTGTAAGCTTACTGTAAAGTCAGTAGCTTATTCATAATATTGATCTGTACGATGTGAGAATTGCAGAAGCGTGTTTATGTAGTATGTGTCGTTTGGTAGACAGACCATTTTAGAGATAGATCTTTTTTAATTTATGTAGCTCCAAGAAGAATGGGGCTAGTGGTTTGTTGATGATACAGAAGTGGGAGGGGTGGCTGACACACCAGAAGGCTTTGCCGCCACACAGCGAGACCTGGACAGGCTGGAGAGTAGGGCAGAGAGGAACCTGATGAAATTCAAGGGCAAGCGCAGGGTGCTGCACCTGGGGANAGAGGGCTACAAAGATGATGAGGGGCCTGGAGCATCTCCCTTATGAGGAAAGGCTGAGGGACTTGGGTCTTTTTAGTCTGGAGAAGAGAAGGCTGAGGAGGGATCTGATCAACACCTATAAATACTGAAAGGGTGGGTGTCAGGAGGATGGGGCCAGTCTTTTTTCAGTGGTGCCCAGGGACAGGACAAGAGGGAATGGGCACAAACTGGAACATGGGAAGTTCCATCTAAACCTGAGGAGGAACTTCTTGACTTTGAGGGTGGCAGAGCCCTGGCAGAGGCTGCCCAGAGAGGTGGTGGAGTCTCCTTCTCTGGAGACATTCCAAACCCGCCTGGACACATTCCTGTGGGCCCTGCTGTGGGTGACCCTGCTCTGGCAGGGGGTTGGACTGGATGATCTCCAGAGGTCCCTTCCAACCCCGTGTCATTCTGGAATTCTGTGAATGCAAGTGGGTGTAATGCTAAATGACAAAACATGGTACCAATTCGTCATTCATTTCAAAATTAATGTAAATTTTCATTTCAATGTATTGCACCAGCTTTTTCTGTTTCTGCTGGAGTTTTGGAAGAAGTGTCTTCCTGAAGAGCACGAATCCAGCTTGCTGTGCGATTTGTGCTCTGTCTTATAAACACATCAAGCTTTGTATGTCCTGTTGAGAATTAACGTAAGCTTATGTTGTGTTTTGAATGCGGTGTGGAAGACTGTTAAAAACATGAGGGGGGATTATTTATCCATGTAGGGCACTAGTTTCTCATTTCTTCGTGTTAATTTACTGTAACATCAAAGCAGCTAATGATGGTTGAAATGATTTCTGCCTTACTTCTAGGGGTCAGATGATTGCCTCGTGAAGATCTGGGCAACGGATGATGGAAGGCTGTTGGCCACCCTGAGAGGGCACGCGGCCGAAATATCCGACATGGCGGTGAACTACGAGAACACCATGATAGCCGCCGGGAGCTGCGATAAGATGATCCGAGTTTGGTGCCTTCGGACTTGCGCACCCTTAGCGGTTCTGCAGGGCCACAGCGCGTCCATAACATCACTGCAGGTAGGTCGTTGCTTTCCGAGCTTGCCCGAGCGATGAAATGCATCGTTTGACTGAAAAAGGAACCACCTGAGAACGTTCTGTGTAATAAAGATGGGAGCCCGGCCGCTAAGCTGTGAAGCGAGAAGGAATTTTCACGGTTGATTGTGAAATAACGCATATTTATTGTCAAAATGCCTGAACCCTTGTTGAAAAAAATTGCGTGATGCATGTGGGTAGTTGTGTTTTGAGGTGTCATTCCTTTGCAGGTGGTGGTTCTGAGCGCAGGTAACGTTGAGAACTGCAGTCACTGCTGAATATTTTGGGATTTTTTCTTTGTAGCGTTGCCTGTTGTTGTGCAACTCGGGTTGTGGGGAGGGAGAACCCAGAGTCCTTTGGCAAGTAACCCAGGAGGGTTGTTCTGAACAAAGAGAGTGCAGCAGCGTGTTGTTTTGGTGTTCATTGCCATTTATTTTCCTTATACTTGATTATTTTTCTTGGTGAGAAGTCAATGACTTGAGGAACTCCTCAGCACATCTGGAACAAATTAACAGGAGACCTTTTTCTTTTTTTCTTCCCCCCTTTCCCCCCAGTTCTCTCCACTGTGCAGTGGCTCAAAGAGATACTTATCTTCAACCGGGGCAGATGGAACAATATGCTTTTGGCTGTGGGATGCTGGCACCCTTAAAATAAAGTTAGTTGTGATTTTATTTGTTGCTATTTCTTTCTTTTTATCTTTTATCCTTTTTTTTTTTTTTTTTTAAATTAAGAATGATGTACAAATGTTTTGAGAAAAATCTGACTTGTCACTGACTGGTTCACTGTGTGGTTGTTGGGTATGATCTATTTCTGATGTAGCTACAGCTTGCTTATCTTTTAAGGACTAAGTTGATAATGTAACATTTTGTGGAGTGAAGGAAATAACTGTATACCCAGTTTTGCTGTATTTGGTAATCTATTAAAAAAGGCTTATGATATTTTTTTTGGGGGGGTGTAATATGATGTCAAAGTTGGTCCTTTCCGATTCTGTTCTCATCTCTTTATCCCAAATGAAATGAAAATTATATCGATGAAATGATTGCAATTTAGACTGGAAAACCCTAGTATAAATTAAGATGGGATATTTTTGATGTTTGTTCTTTCTTTATCTGTATTACCTTTTCATGGTTGCTCTTTACTGTAGCGTGGCAGGAGGCAGAATTCATGGGCAGGTGCATGTTGGTGGCTGAAGTTGGGCCCGAAGTTTCTGCCTTCAAAGTATAAGATGATATAAATGTTGTCAGGACCCTCAAATAGAGATAGGCTGTTTAGGCTTTTTTTAATTAACTTGTTCAATGGCTTTCAAATGCTTTTTGCTCCTTTTCCGTTATCGCAAAACACCTGTACCTTAAAATTGAAAAATGTTTTAGTACTCATGAGTAGTTTGGCTTTGGGGATGGGAGGTGGTTCTTGTGGATATATTTTCCTGGCAAGTAGGTTCCATTTTCTTGTAGTTTTGGTAATTGCTGTTGGAATCTCTTTCTTGTGGTGTGCCGTGGTTGTGCAGGGCTTGTAGGTGCGTTTGCCTGGGAACTGCTCTGGTTGTCTGGACCTTAACTATTTTGGTGTTCTCTGGGTGTTTTGGCTCTTTTTTTGGTACTGTAGAAGCTGCTTCTCAGCTGTTAATCCTCCACTGCCTGGTGTGTGCTGTAAAGACAGACTTTCCTTCTCACTGAGGAGAGGAGGACATGGCTCACATGCTCACTTTTAACATGCAGAGGAGAGGGATTGCCACCATGTTATTTTTCTTAAGGTCTCTTAAGTCTGAGCTCTTGTTGACAAGGTGAAACCTTCATCTACCTGATTTGTAAACCTTTTGAGCCCACGTCCTTCTCTCTCCTAATTTTTTCCTTCCTTTTTTTTTGCCTTTTCCTAAGTAAAGTTCAAGTCTATGGAACTGAATTTTGAAACAAATCCCATTATTAGAGAACAGCAGAATCCATGAGACTTAAGGGTTTTATACCATATGAGCTGGGAGAGGAATGTGTAGAAATCCTGAATGTTTGGATGAATCAGAGTTGAACGGGATTTGTCCGGAGGTAAAACTTCAGGGAGTGAGAAAGCTGGTGTCAGTTATGATAGGGGATTCTCAACTAATTCCTTTCTGTGGTGATATTTAAGTGTAGAATAATTTTTTTCAGTGAGATGCGCTCAGCAAATATTAAAGGAATAAAAGATTTGTGAATAATGCTTTCATCTATAAGTAGTCACAGCAGATGTGATCAGGCAGTGGCGAAGGGAAACCAGATGAGTTCAGGTGTCTTGTGAGTGCAGCGAGGACGTGGTTCTGGTAACCCAAGTCAGTGATTCGTGTTGCTCAGTGACAGAGTAAATTTTGAGATTGGAATTTGCACCCTCCTTACTTTCTGTTTGGGGAGTATTTTGTACAGAGAAACCCTTTAAGCTGCATTTTTTCAGTCTGGAAAAAGATGACATGAACAGTCATGAATATTGTGAGGAGGACGTATAATGAGGAATTACTTGTTGGCCCTTACTGTGCTGAGGCTATCAAGGTGGCCAATTCTTTTTGGGAAGGAGATGGTTGTTTATAAAACATGCAGTTAAGTTATGAAACTCCTTGCCATATTATATTATGTATTATACAAAGATATTTAAAGGCAGTGTGTGCTTTTTCTGCTCTTACATATCCACTTCTGGCTACTTTGGCGGCAGGATATTGGGTTTAGATCTTGGTTTGAACTTGGTAGAGCTGTTACATATTTGATGTAATTGATGCTTTTTCATCCAAGCTAAAACTTGTTAAAAATATGGTAAAGTCTGAATAAGTCTTTGGGGCTGGAACATAACTGTATGTCGTTTACGATATCAAAATAATTGGAAACCCAGAAAAGTCTTAATGTAGCTCTTCCTGAACTGAAAAGAATGGTAGTTCAGGGGAATTCCTTAGTTACAGGAAGTTTTGTTTAATGTGCTAAACTGTAAACTTTTCAACCTATGTTTGTCATGCTCGTTTCAGTAAATGAAACTTAATGATACTGGGAAACCAAGACTCCAGTGTAATTTTCCACAGTATCTCTAGAAAGGAGGAAAGCTGGCAGAGAAAAGATCTCTTCCCACAAATATTCAAGGTCTGAGCTTGCTGCCCTGTATCTCGGTTCCAGCACAGCCCCCCAGCCCAGAAAGGAGAAATGGGGGCTTTCAAGCAAGACCAGAAGATCTGAGTGGCACGGGTGAAGGTGCTGTCACATCCCTGAATCAGAACTTGATTTCATGCTCCTCCTGAGCTTTACTGCAGCTTGTCCTTCAAGAATCCCATTGCTGGCGGTGATGACAGCGTGTTACTAAATCATCCAGTGCTTTTAATGGGGACTGGTGGCAAAGTCTTGAAATTTCAGCTGCTTAAAAAAAAAATGAAGGGAAATACACACACACACACCTCACCCCCTGCATTACTTGAATCATCTGACAGTGAGTTAAGATGATGAGCTGTTGGGCAGCCTCATGATGATCATGGGGTAGATTGTAGTTTGAGGATGACTGGCAGCACCAGCAATACTTGGCTGAACTTTTTCATTAAATAAGGGAAAGGCAGCATTTGGATACACTGCTGTGTTTGGGGTGCTCTCGAACAGAAAATAAACTGGTTTGTTCTTAACTGCACTGGAAACTGTTTCAGTGGAACCCAGCTTGGGTGGTGAAGTTACGGGATCAACTCCCTGCCTGTAACTGAAAATTGGATTTAGTCCCTCCTGGGAACTCCCTCTGAAGGGAACCTTTCCCTGTCAGCTTCTTCAGGAAAAGGGAAAACTTGAAATTGTTCTTTATTCCCCACTTAGAGAATAAGATCAAAATATTACAGGGCGATTATTTATCTCAACAGATCATGAAAAACTGGAAAAGTCACTGCTTTGAAAACTGGAGTATTTGCCATTAAAATGGCCTTTGACCTCCTTTAACCCTTCTAATGTCTCATCCCCTACCCCAGCTCTGTTTAGTTTTCTTATCTCTGCAAAAGTTTGTCTTGTTTCATTTTTAGATCGCAAAAATCCTTATGTTCAGCTTTACCAGCAGTTCTGCTGCAGTATTAATAGTATCTCTGAAATTAGAGGCTCCCAGTTTTTGGATAATCTCATTGAGGCATGTTTGGTACCAAGGTCACACGTATGGCCCAGACAGGAGGTGGTTGGTGACAGAGCTCTGTTCTGATAAACTGCAAAAGGACACACGTTACAGGAGATTTGGTGCCATCGGATGAAAGATAAGACACTGGTTTCCAAATAGAGGAATCGTAGAATTGTCTAGGTTGGAAGGGACCTTTCCTTTTATCGAGTCCAACCATCAGCCTAACTCTGATAAAAAGAAACCATCACTAAACCATGTCACTAAGCACTATGTCAACCTGTCTTTTAGATACCCCCAGGGATGGTGCCTCAACCCCTTCCCTGGGCAGCCCATTCCAAGGCTTAATAACCCTTTTGGTGTCAAAATTTTACCTAATATCCAATCTGAACCTGGCGCAACTTGAGGCCATTTCCTCTTGTCCCATGGCCTTTTCCTTGGGAGAAGAGACCGACCCCCCCCGGGCTACACCCTCCTTTCAGGGAGGTTGGGTTGAATGGTAGGGTTGGTTGTTTCTTTAGGTAAGGAAGTCCAGGAATGTGGCCCAAACAAGACGGGAAATCAATTAAAAATTCAGTCAATCAAGACTTTCTCCATATTTAGTCACCTGTTGCTATTCTGGATGGTGATAGAAAACACGAGTCAGATCCTGTGTCAGTTCACAGGAGGGAGAAGAGAGAGAATCAGCCTTGGGTCAGCTGAAATTGAAGAATAATCTGCCTCAAGTTTAAGGTTAAAATTAATTGAATTAGTTCCACCACAGAATACTCGTACGTGTATCTTCTCTGAGAAAGATGCTGAGTTTTCTTGTTATTCTTCTACCACCTGTTTGGATCATGAGCAGTTTCCCGCGTTAGTCTGTGACCAGCAGAACTGTCTCACAGACTGGGATAGAGGAGCTTCTTATACTTCTTTTCTTCTTTTCTGTTTTTTCCACACCGTAATTAAAAAGGGGNNNNACCGTAATTAAAAAGGGGGGGTGGGGGGGGAACCTTAGGAAAAACCTGTGCTGATGACTTTGGTGTTACTGTTTTGGACCAGAGGTTGATTACTCAGTTGTCATCGGTGGGGTGTGATACTTATCTGCTTTCTTGAGCACAAGGCACTTGATCTTAAAGGGGCTGGTCATACATCAGAAATCAGATATTCTGAACTTTGGTCGTTACCTTGTGAGCAAAGACTTCATTTAGAGAGGTTGTATCACACGTGCCTGTTATGGGAAGAAGTTTGAGCCACTCCATGTCCAGGGTGAGGTTAGTCTGCAGGGCTTGACTTAGATAACTAATTCCTCCACTACTACTGCATTTTGAAGGTGATGATCTTGAGATGTTTATATGGGTGAGAGTGTCCCTTTGAGGCACAAAATGAGACCAAAAGGCTTCTTTGCTGCTGTTCCAAGGGTGGGTTCTTTTTTGACTGCAGCCCCTCTTGGTTCTGGATTCGTGATGAGCTTAATATGTGTCTCCTCCAGGAGGAGAATGGTTCACCAGGGCTTTTCTGGACCTCTCCATGAACTGTGCGAAGGGATCTCGGTGCCTTCCAGCCACTTAATAATTGGATTGAGAATAAAGGGAGAACAATTAGCTTGGTTTCTGCGTGCTGCAAGAAATTCAGCTTTTGTCCCCTTTCCTTGTTTCCCCAAAATACCGATTGCCCAGCTCGTTTTGCAGAGACCGCATTCTGCTCTGTTTTAAAAGAATGCCATGATCTTTTGTCTCTTAATGCCTAAAATAACACAATTAGAGAGGTGTAAGTTGGAGAATTTATCCGGACTAGAACATAAGTGCCTACTTGCTCTGTTTTGCAGCCGTCCTAACTCCAAAGGCAGAGTTCACAAAGCAGAGTGGAACAGCAGCCTATTTATCTCTTTACACTCGCTCCACACTCTGTAAGCTGCGTGTTGAATCATCCCAGAGTTCTTTTGATGTTAGTTAAGAAGGGTTTTCAGCTGTTTTGTAGAATAGACCTTTGTCTCGTTTAGTTTATCATGTTGTCAGGTTTCCCTGTTGTGAGCCTGCAGGGAGCTACCTTAAAACTCCTACAGCAAAAATTCCCAGAAACAGCCGGAGTGGACAATTTGGAGAAAGATTTCTAAACTGGTATTACTAGTGTTTATTACTTTGTTTTATGCCCAGGCACCACTAAGGTTTAATGCTTCCTACTTTCTTGGAGAAGGCAGTAGATTTGTGGAGAAAGGTCTCATGCATCTGCCTTCAGCTGAAATGAATTAGGGCTACAAAGATGATGAGGGGACTAGAACATCTCTCCTATGAGGAGAGGCTGAGGGACTTGGGTCTTTTTAGTCTGGAGAAGAGAAGGCTGAGGGGGGATCTGATCAATGTCTGTAAATACTTCAAGGGTGGGTGTCAGGAGGATGGGGCCAGTCTTCTTTCAGTGGTGCCCAGGGACTGGACAAGAGGGAATGGGCACAAACTGGAACACAAGAAGTTCCATCTAAACCTGAGGAGGAACTTCTTTGCTGTGAGGGTGGCAGAGCCCTGGAAGAGGCTGCCCAGAGAGGTGGTGGAGTCTCCTTCTCTGGAGACATTCCAAACCTGCCTGGACACGTTCCTGTGGGCCCTGCTCTGGGTGACCCTGCTCTGGCAGGGGGTTGGACTGGATGATCTCCAGAGGTCCCTTCCAACCCCGTATCATTCTGTGAGTTTGTGAATTATATGGGCAATTTTGCTTTTAAAAGAGAAAATGTTGGATAGGTTATGAATATGCATTCTTCTATGTTAAAACAAATCTTCAGCGGTGACATTTGTGGGTGTAATCCTGCTGTTCTCCAGTGAGTTTATCCTTGGAGTGAAGATTGCAGATGGCACACTGCATGACCACCTACTGGTTTGAGAGTGCTGCAGTGCCTGAGCAGAACTGAAGTAAGATTGAAGAACCAGATCTGATTTGTTTGCGTTTTATACACTCTTAAAGTGCCACATCCATCAAAGCTTCAGTTCTGCTTGAACGTCTGAGGTTCTGAAATGCCTTAAACGTAAGCACAGGCCATAAAGTAAAATTCCTTACAACCTTCTAGCCATTGTCCTGATGTCCTTTGGGCACTATGTCAAACTAGCCCACAAAGAATGTATGTCCTTTGAAAAACGGGTATATTCTAATACTGTGAAAAAACCCTGAATTTATTTAAATTTCCCTTTCTGTAAAGAGCACCGTGCTCCATTTCTCTCTTGTATAACCAGAGTTCAGTACACCCCGTGGTTTAAAACTCAATGTGGTGGTCAACTGGCTTCAGCGTCTTCTGTTCTGCTTGGCCGGTGACTTCAGGAGAGCAACCTGGTCTGGTGGGAGGTGTCCCTGCCCAGGGCAGGGGGTTGGAACTGGGTGATCTTTAAGGTCCCTTCCAACCTGAACCGCTCTAAGATTCTGTGAGAGTGTTCTGTAGAGCAGTATTAGATGGGAATGAGAATTAACTTGGGATATAGCTCTCCTTGATACGTGGATTACTTAGTCCATCTGGATGTCTTAGTTTCCTAAAGAGCAGATCATGAAGCATAGTCAACACCAAATTGTTGATAGATGGGCAGCCATCTGTTCCTTCATATTTAATTTTGTCCTTCTGTGCTTTATTTCTAAAATACTGACTTATTTTATCAAGCCCTATTAGGAAACTATTTAACTGTTTCTTTATTTGTAGTCCGAGGCCAACGAAGTTTACAGAACGCCCTCGGCCCGGAGTCCAAATGATCTGTTCTTCTTTTAGTGCTGGTAAAAGACTTTTTAAAAATTATTATTTATTTTTTTTTTCTTGTATCAATGTAAGAAGTCATTTGGAGAGTAAAAGAAAATATAATATAGTTAGAGTAGTATATTTCTTGTTAGTAAGATGGAACTGGGTTGAAGTAGCTATTACAAAAGCCAGAATATTTCAAATAGAAGTTCAGAATCTATGCATTAACTCTTGGTGATACAGAAATGCTTGAAAATGGTTAAATATAGAGTGTTGAAAGTAAGTCTCCTGTGACTGCAAGTCTTTTAAAACGTGATGTATACCTTTTTCTCAGAGTGATTCTGAGAGTCTGCTTTATCTGAGGTGGAATTTAGAGGGATTAGGACAGGAAGGTGTTGATTACCAGGTTCTCACGGTCTGAATTCCATTGATTCCAGGGTTGGCAATTGAGGAATGCAACATAAATAATTGGATAAAATACCAAAATGACAGAAGCTGACTTTCAGACAGTGTCCTGCAATTCTAGTTCCATTCATTTTTTGTTAAGATTGAGGCTTCTAAGGGCTCAGTCAGTAACAAATTGCCGTAGTTACCTGATCTCTCCCATACCTCTGTGGACAAAATGTGACAGCAAATGTGAGATCATTCAACTCCAGTTAAATTTTTAAGTTCCTAAATCTTGTTTTTACTTAAAGGCCAGTTATAGGCATAGCTGAAATGAGATACAGCTGTAAACGTAAGGGGATAAATTTAAGTGTTTAATGTTACAGCCATTTAAAAATACTGTGATAACATTAGATTGCTCTTTTTTTTTTTTTTTTTTTTTTTCTTAAGACTTATCTGTTTGTTTTTCTCAGGTGGAATGTTTTTGGCCACTGGGAGTACAGATCACATCATTAGGGTTTATTTCTTTGGATCAGGTCAGCCAGAGAAGATATCAGAGTTGGAGTTTCATACTGTAAATACTTTTTAAAAATTACATATGTATTTGATTAAAATAATAATTTGGATAACTTGGTATAATAATTGATTTTTTTCCCCTTTTCTACTCTTTTTTTATACAGGACAAAGTTGACAGCATTCAGTTTTCTAATAGTAGTAGCAGGTAAGCACACAACTGCTTTATTCAAAGCTCGTTTTTTGACCTTGTGGACACTTGTTAATACCTGTTTCTGGAAGTAGTTACGAAAAAATAATAATTGCTTTATGTTTTGAGGTTCATCCGGTAGAATGATCTGTAACTATTGGGTTCTCACTGTTTTGTTTTAATAATACTCCTCTTTCGGTTTTATACTTCTTTTCATTGTAATGAATGATTAAACTATTTTGAATTTGCCAAAAGTAAGGAGTATAAAAATTCTTGCAATTTCTTTGTAAGAAATGGATGTGTATGTGTATGCATATGTAAAATACATTTATTTTTACATATACTTGCAGTGTCACAACTCGGCAGAGGGCACCAGAGGTCAAGGTGCAATTAGTTCAGAAGTGGGTTGGGAGAGGGAAACTGTTTCTTATATCTTCCTTTTTTGAGTTCTAAGTTCTGAAATTTGAATTTTCGGGTGTTCTTTTCTGTCCAGATCTGCCTTTGATCTCCGAGTAACATTTTTTTCCCCCTTTTGTTAGATTTGTGAGTGGAAGCCGTGATGGAACAGCACGAATCTGGCAATTTAAGCGCCGGGAATGGAAAAGCATTTTGTTAGATATGGCTACTCGCCCAGCGGGGTAAGTGATGTAAAATGTCCTGTATCAGGTAGATACTTGAAGGCCATTGATAGAATTTGCTGACCTATTTAAAAAATAATAAAAAAAGAGAAAAAGTAAAAAAGAGGAAGGAGGGGAAGGCCTTCTTAAATTATTATTGCTTAAATGCACAATACTCTTGTCTAACTCTTCAAGTCCAATGAAGACAAATATTTGACTACAGATTCAGCTGTGGAAACTGGCTTGTCCTGAGAATAGCTCCACTGGTATTTTGAGCAGATTAAAAGAATAAAAGATACTCAAAACCTATTAAAGGTCAGAATTATATGGCTTTTTTATAGATGTTTATTTCTTGAGCGAGAAAACTAGGTCAGATCTGTTGTTGAGCCTGCTTGCTTTTTAGTAATAATTAAAGATATTGTGGTTTCTGCATGCCCAGAGAAGCAGTGGTTGGGTTCTTTCATACCATGTGACAGAGCAAATAAATCGCTTGCTCTGTAACAGGTTCTCGTTTGTTAAAATAACCTGAGCATTTACAAGGCTTTGTAGGTATGGGACACTTCTGGACACTAGAAGAAGCAACAGGAGAGACTTAAAGATGGAGAATGACTTCATAGGAATTGTGGCTTGAAGCTTTTTATTTTGGCATAGAGATGTTTTCCAACTGCCATACATTAGAAAGGATTGTAATGGGTTTAAGGGGTAAGCCTTTTCCCCTTATTGATCATACCGAGTGGTTTAAAGGATGATATTTAAAAGGAAAAGCTAAAAAAAATTCATTTTGGGAGTAATCCTCTGAAAGAATGTCCGAAAGACCAAGAGAGGGATGGAAGAGAAAGCTTAATAAACTGTAATTTCATTAGATGGTCAGATCAGAGAGTATCTTGCCAGTTCTGGGCAGATGCAACAGAACACAAATATAAAACTGCTGGACAAGAGTGTATAAAAACTGGTGCTTTGAGAACAGACTGAATTACTCTGTCTGTAAAAAATTCTTAGTTCTAACTCATCCTGGGAAGAATCATTTCATTGTAGTCACGAATGCGGAACTTCTTTGAGAAACTGAACTGCTCATTTCAGTGAAGCACCTTTAGCTGAATTCCGCTCTGTCCTTTTGACTAGAGGGATAAGTGCAGTTCCAAATTTGATCTTTTCTGCACAAGCACAATTTTATCAAAGAAAATGAAGTTGCCGCACTGAAAGGAAAGAGTGAATTCAGCTTTATAAAGCCTCCTGGGTTCTGCATTGAATCTGGAAAGAAATCTGGCTCTAACTACATTTTCTATTATTGAGTTGTACAATATATACGATTGTGTAAGGTATTGTAGTGCTTACTTTATGGAAAATTCTATATTTTTGTCTGCCTACGTGGTGGTAACATGCTGTTGTTGCATTTGGTTGATGTTTTTCCCAGAAATTAATGTGCTAAAGAATTCGGTGGCGGTTCATCTTTAAACCATAGTGACAAAAATGTAATTTTGGGAGTATTCTGATAGGTTATATTATGGATGGCTGGTGTTTGGTTTTTGTAGGGTGAAAAGAAAACACATTCAAGGTGAAGCACCATTATTACTCGTAGTAGGGTGATGTAAAGGGGGTGGTGTAGTACTAGATACAGCCTGAGAGTTTAACTCATCTAAAGAATGCTTCTCTCTGTATTTATAAATCCTTATTACAAATATTCTCCAGGACAAATTACTCTTCAGTGGGTGACTAGTTTGGATTTTCGTTCTTTAAATGTCACAACAAATAGCGTAGCTATCAAATTTAATTGGGGTAGGTCATGTATCGGGGCATTTTCTGGAAAAACAAATCACGATATTCTTTAAGATATTAAGAGGACCCAATAGTCATTGTTTAAGCATCTACAGTTCTGTTGTATGTGGTACATAATGGAAAACATTTTTAATTTCTCCACTTTCTTGAAGTAGTGCTTCTATACTTAATAATAAAGCAAAATACAGAAGCATTTTCACTTGTTAGGGCCATAAAAATGTTTGGACAAACTAGGATTGCTTTGAAACTTTTTGCTCTTCTGTTTTAGACAAAGTTTACAAGGAGTTGAAGATAAAATCACGAAGCTAAAAGTGACCATGGTGGCGTGGGACCGCCACGACAACTCTGTCATAACAGCAGTAAATAACATGACTCTGAAAGTTTGGAATTCTTTCACTGGCCAACTCATTCACATTCTCATGGTAAGGTGTTCCATCTTCATTTATCAATCCTGATGCAAAATTGATGTGTGCAGCATCAAAATTCTTCTTTACGCATTTTTTTTCTGTCTGAAAACTGCCTTAGCACATTTTTCCACATAATTAAAGTGTAATAGAGATGTCTGTCAACGGCTTATTAGAAAACAAAGCTTTAAAGTTGCAAATAAGCATTGCTGTTGGAGATACCTGAAACTGATTTTGGAGGTTTTTTTTTTTCTTTCTCTCCTTTTCTTGAAAGGGGAGAAGGAAACAATTCTTTCTTTTTACCTTTATCTTACCTGAGAAATGTTTTGAAACACCATTAATGGATAAATTTGCCCTGCTTAACCAGAAACGCTTCTGCAGCCTAATGATTCCGTGAGGATAAAAAAATAGGCTTCTGGCTAGAATAAATCAAACAGTATTTTTACTAAAATCTGATATTTTGCGGTTTTTTAACTGAGAAAGCAGGTAACTCTAAGTAAATAGATGCTCCTCTAGGGATGGAAGTATTTAATGCAAAGCTTTAAAATATAGTATTAATTTTGGAGGCGTTGTTCTCTAACTTTTAATGGCATATTTGATTCTTTATGGGTCGAAGTTAAATTTCTAACTGCTGTTCTGCCTAAGCAAATTGAAATCTGGAGAGTATTAAGACCAAAAATACCAAATATTGTACACTCCAATCTTTTAAAATAATGTCGAAAGTATTGGGCTGTACTAGTTGTGGAGGTGACATACTTGACGTATTTCTTAGGAAGCTAAAATGGCAGCTGGAAAAGGAAGAGTATGATACATTGCTACCAAAAAACCCCAGAAATGTGTGGTCAAAAGCAGTTGTTCTTTACTGGACGCTTCCATAGGTTAATGTTGCAGTTGCTGGTGTTACCATACTGAATTTCTGGGTAAGTGCTTGAGACAGTCCTCTTGTTGATCTTGCCATGCCTTTAATTTCAGGGCCATGAAGATGAAGTGTTTGTACTTGAACCTCATCCGTTTGATCCAAGAGTTCTCTTCTCTGCTGGACACGATGGAAATGTCATCGTTTGGGATTTGGCAAGAGGGGTCAAAATCCGGTCTTACTTCAACATGGTAATTATTGTGCTTTATGCAGATACGCCAAAGCAACCTTTCTAAACCTTTTGCTTTTAGTACGTTCTTACGTAGGCCGTCTTGAAGCATGCATTTGTGTGTAGGGCAAGATCCTGCATCCAGTGCAGTCAAGAGAAATTCCTATTCAGCGTAGCGGGGCAAAGATTAAATCTGTAGAAGGTAAAAAGTCGTTTCTTTGACTGTATTTCATAGCGTCATCTTTCTGTAGGCTTCGTCCACGTGAAATTGGAGTCTTTATGTTGTCAGATCACGCGTAAGAGACAGGGTGACAGAGACCCTCCTTCAGTGCTCTGTTTCCTGCCTGGGGAACCGAGGTGGAACTTGCTTTGGTTTTGCATGGCTAATTCTCAATCTGGGTGAAACTCTTTGGGAGTCCCCTGATCTCACACAGTGCTGTTGTTTTGCTGCCTTGGCCTGTTGGACTCAGTACTGTCAGCCTTTCTGTGTGGAGTTCCTCCACAAGCAGGTCTCATATTTGGTCTGTTTTGCATTACACTGTTCTTCTGGAAGATGGATGCAACAGGTATTTCCATCTATTTCTTGGTATTAAGTGGGTCTTCGTACATATCTTTTTTTCCCTCAAAAAGGTAATGATGTATTGTACAATTCAAACTTCGTCTCCTGGAGAAAATTAAGAAAGTATATGAAGAATCGTTGAGAATGCTAAGAGTAGGCAAGTGGGCTTCATCCAGCCTTCAGCCAGAGCAGAATGGCTGCCTTGGAGACCAGCATGAGGAAGCTCATCTGAAGAAAAGATCTGCCATAGATGTACTCACAGGGGAAAACATAAAAAGAGAGGGGGCGGCATTTAGAAATGAAGTCAAGGCAGGAAGGTCACTCTGAACCTAAAGAAAGATTTTGAGATGTGCAGCATACAGTATGGTTCATTAAATCTCTGAAGAAATTCCGCTGAGTTTAATGGGAGAGAGAGTAGCCCAGCCTCCTTCAGCACTGGCCGAGGGTCAGTATTGTCCCTCTGCACTGATTTCTGTCACCCAGACAATCCTCTTGCAGCTACGAGTACAGATCTTCGTTACTCGGTGCCATTCGCTGTTGCCAGCTGAGGTGTATGTTCTAATTACGTGGTTAGGGTGCCTTTCCACTGCTGCTTTTGGTGGCTGTATGATAGTTTTCATGGAATTTAAGGTCAGAAGAGGCTGAGCTTACCTGCTCTTTATAAGACAAGTCCATTTAAGAGCTATTGGAATCTAAATTACAGCTGCCCGTGGTGTTAGGCAACCCCCTGAAAGAGTGAAATACTTATTTCAAGGGTGCAGCACAACACAAACAGCTAAAAAGGGTAAAAAAAGTCACATACGTTTTAAGATCTTTGGAGTCTGGAGTCAAAGAAGTGTGTAAATAATCAGATCTCAGCAGCTTCATGCTAGAGTTGAGTGTGAGGAAGTCTGCCCGCTGTGTGAGGCGAGGGGAATTGTCACTCTGGCGTTCGGTTGTCTCAAACCGAGGAATAAGTCGTACGAGCCAGGTGTGCGAGAGGCATCTCTCAACAGTCTCTGGTTATTTCACCAGCCAGTCTTCCACGTCTGATGCTTCCAAAGACACAGGTGGAAATTAGAGGTTTTTTTGGATGGCTGGGGAGGGGAAATGCTTCTAGACCATGAGACTTGATTGCATGTCTCCTCTGCAGAGCTGCAGATGTTCAGTGTCCGGGTTTACTGAGGAAGGGTCCGAATACGTACAGAGCTGCCAGTCTTCTCCCCGTTTCCTAACTGGGAAGGAAATACCAGCCTGGAACATCACTAGATGAGCTACTGTTAAATTACCCTGATAACCGTTGTGACCTTCGTTGACTTGGTCAATGTGTCATCTCATACCTGTGAAAACCAGCAGTTGTATTCAGGGGGTGGGAAATTTTTACAGATTGGATTCTTTTGGCTCAAAGAGGGGCCATCATGAGGAAGAACCAAAACTGAGAGTTGAATGACATGAGGTACCTGCTTTTCCACACAAGAACCTATTACCATCACCTGACAAAACAGTGTCTGTGGTTCCAGGATTAGCACTGGGTGGCTTTGTCATAACAAAAGCTTCTTAAAAAAAATTGTAGACTTTGGGGGTGTGGGTTGAATTAGCAAAATCTTAGATGACTGTTAGCTTAATGGTAGTCCAGCTGGTAATCCCGCGTCCGATGGATGGCTTGGTACATCTAAAGCCTTGTGACAAATCCCAAAAGTAGAGTTGGGTATTTTTAACTTGCTTGTCTGTCTCCCCTGCCCCTGAACTTCTTCATTTTCAGTATCAAAAGTAAAACCAAAATCAGAGGGATGCAATTGGTGTCAGTCAGTTTGAAACTTAATTCCTTTTACCCAGTCAGTGAATGAAATTGCAAAGCTGTAGTAACCAAGCACACTTTTTGTTTAGTATTTAATTTAAATGGGGGATTCAAAGTCCATTTCTGGCTTGCTGGTTACAGATGGGTGCTGCTGGGGGACTCTGGTGGTCTTACAGGACGTTCTCTCCCAGGTTTTTAAACTTAAGATTTGCTATTAAATTGATTGGCACAGTCCCAGTTCATGTGAAGCATCTTCAATCTGTTTGCCAGATTTGGTCTGTGTAATTAATAGTGACCTCAGGCCCGTAAGAGACTGTTTACACACGTGGGTTTACTCTCAGTAATTATGCATATATTCTATATATTCCACATTTTCACCTGTAGCCCTCACTTCATTTGATCTCGTTGTGGAAGTACCGGGTAAATTTGAATTCGTGGGCACCTGGAACTGGTTTAATTCAGTGACTCGAGTCAGGGGGACTCAAGGAGTGTATTCAGCTACCCCAGAGAGAGAAATTTGCTGTAGAAGTATCGAGTGCGAGAGGGTTAAAACCTTTTAGAAAATTTTGAGGTGCAGCAAGTAAGTCCTGGGATGGTTTTAAATTGCACAGGCAAAGACAGGTGCTTGTTGTTTTGTGGCCTGTGTAATGTCCCTGCCAGTCCTGACTTTATACAGCTGCTAATGGAAAATGTATTTTTGCCATTCATTTTTTCCAAGGAATCGATGAGGTCATTGCTTCGGTGGTGTGATGTCGGGGCAGTTTCTCATGCTGTGTTTCCCCCGTACAGATAAGATTTTAGTAGAGTTCTGAAGAAACCAGGGTAATAAACCTTAAGTGGTTGCTGCAGCCAGCCGTTTCAGAGCTTATAGATTTCACAAAAATCTAGGTTGTTTTGCTGCAGAAGTACAGCAAAAACCCTTGTAAATGTTGAAATTGTGGCTTGTTACCCAGGGCCTGGATTCACTGAAGGATTTGGCTGTTGTGGCATCCAGGATATTTGGGACCGAGGTCCTTAGCCTCCACGGTGGAATGCAGCATCCTGCCAAATCCTCGGCTCACGGAGCAGTACGTGAGATTTAGGTGTATTAATGGATGAGCCAGGGGGAAAAAAAGTAAAATACGCTGACTGGTGCTCTGTCGAGCAAAAGCCACTGCTTGGTAACGTGCCTAGAGATGTATTTGAAATGCAGTTTCTTACTCAAAGCTGCAATGAGGCATCGGGATCCCTTGTGTGATGAGACACCTTTCTGATAAGGGAGGGATGTCCCCGCTCTCCTAAGAGGGGGGCAAGGGAGCAGGGGACGCTCATCTTTGGGTTGTCCTAACCTTTACAGGCTGAGAGAGTTGGGGGTGTTCAGCCTGGAGAAGAGAAGGCTCCAGGGAGACCTTAGAGCCCCTTCCAGTCCCTAAAGGGGCTCCAGGAGAGATGGGGAGCGACTCTTGATCAGGGAGGGGAGCCACAGCACAAGGGGAACAGTTTTAAACTGAAAAGGGGAGATTGAGCTGAGATCTGGGGAAGAACTTCCTTGGTGTGAGGGTGGTGAGAGCCTGGCCCAGGTTGCCCAGAGAAGCTGTGGCTGCCCCATCCCTGGAGGGGTTCAAGGCCAGGCTGGATGGGGCTTGGAGCAACCTGGTCTGGTGGGAGGTGTCCCTACCCAGGGCAGGGGGTTGGAACTGGATGATCTTTAAGGTCCCTTCCAGCCCAAACCATTCTGTGGTCCTATGATAACTGATATTAAGCTGTTGAGCTGGGAAACTGAAGACCCGGATTCTGTTCTCTCCTTGGTGTCAAGGTGTTCAGTTAAGCATCTGCCGCTTACCCAGGAAGGCCCCTGAGCTATAAATGTCTAAATAAGACTTTTCCCTAACTTTCTCTTGGAAGTTGTGCCACTGTGGAGAGGCGTGAATCTGTAGCCTGTGGCTTTAGGCTTGTTTTCTTGGGTACAGAAATCAGGTTCTAGGTAAATTGGAAAGCCGGAGAAATGACCTTTGGCTTCCAGCTTCAGGCAAGCTCTTGAACTTGCAGGGTTAGTGCTCTGTTAAATCAGAAATAAAAGCTGTACACCACTTGGTTCTTGTCTGAATCTGTTATATTTCAGGTGTTCTCACTAAGTTTCTTCCTAATAGACCTGACACGGTCAGTTTGGTAGGAATGCCGGGGTTGGCACTTGGGTGGGATGTGCTGCAGCTTAACCTTGTGGTTCCTGTGGGCTTTAAGCAGAAGTTTCTCAATTCTGAGAGTGTATGAGGAGGAAAAAGAAAACTACAGGAACTAAAGAATCTTCCAGATCAAAAAGGAGGCGCCCAGTAACGTTAGGTGAACGCGTGGGGTTTGGGTTGGTGATTGGGTTTTTGTTGGTGTTGCAATTTGGACGTTAAGTACTGGTGTTCCTCAAGTCTGACCCCAAATTGGGTTGTAGTATTATAGTGCTGCCCTTGATTTTTATTTTTTGAATGTAGGAATTTTTATTTAAGCAGTACCTCTCGTGGCTGAGCTCGGCTGATGCAGACTGTTTGCAGTCCAGCATTCTGGCTGGAGCTGTAGAGCACGGGCTTCTCCTGTGATAAAGCTGATAGTTGTCCCATGAGTGGGCTGCCACTGTAGAAGAATATTTTTAAAAGTTTCCTAAAAGATTTCAGGGTACGTACAGGCCCTAACTCTGTTCTTTTTCTCTCTTTTTTTTGGTGTTGTTAAATAATTTGGTTTAGAGCGTAGCTTTCTGAACCATATGGTGACTGCGGTTACTTAAAATTGTGCGGCTGAAAGTACGAGACCTGTCCTGCAGCGGGAAGAGTGAAGGGCTGGGGGAGAGCAGGCGTTTTTAAAGTCTTTGTCACTGTATTTTTTAATTGGATTTTTGTACTGTATCTCTGAAAGCAATTGCTTTGTCTGAATCTGAAACGCGACTCAGCAGATTTCATAAGTAGACGTTGGAATTACTGCCCTGGGAAACATGCATTAATTGATAAAGACTAGCCTTAGGGCGTTTAAGAAATCCTTGTGTGAGGTAGAAATTAATCAAGTAAGAAAACTGATGCCTTTAAATAAAAAATGGTTCTCCTGGACAACAGATTTAAAAAAAAAAAAAAAACAACCCAACAAATCCGAAACAAAACCAATAACCAAAAGATCTTTCTTTACTAGAGAGGACTGAGGGGGGATCTGATCAACGCCTCTAAATACTGAAAGGGTGGGTGTCAGGAGGATGGGGCCAGTCTTTTTTCAGTGGTGCCCAGGGACAGGACAAGAGGGAATGGGCACAAACTGGAACATGGGAAGTTCCATCTAAACCTGAGGAGGAGCTTCTTGACTTTGAGGGTGAGGGTGGCAGAGCCCTGGAAGAGGCTGCCCAGAGAGGGGGTGGAGTCTCCTTCTCTGGAGACATTCCAAACCCGCCTGGACACGTTCCTGTGGGACCTGCTCTGGGTGACCTGCTCTGGCAGAGGGGTGGGACTGGATGATCTCCAGAGGTCCCTTCCAACCCCATATCATTCTGTGATGAGGTGTTGCTCCTCTGTCTCACTGGGCTGACTCTCATTGCAAGTTGAGTCTATAAGAAGTCCAGGCTTTGCTGTAGCTGGTGGCTTTCTAACGTCTGACACAATCAGTGTCCTTCGGGGGCCTCCTGTGTGCCTGGACGCCTGTTGAGGTCAGGCTTTTGCTTAATTGTGATCCTAAGGTGTTCCTCCTAGTGATGGTGAAGAGTTCATTTGGACTGATTGTTGTTACAGTCTCTCTGAGAAGTGTCCTGTGTTACGATGTTCTTTTCAACACCTTCTGGGTGGGTGGTGGTTCTGGAACCCACTTTGACAGTGCAAAGGTGGCCTTAGTCCTTTTGTGTTCTGAACAACGCTTTGAAATACCTATACAAAAAGAATGTTTTTACCATGTTGTGTTAAATTCACAGATCCCAATACTGCAGAAATTCACAGATCCCAATACTTCAGCTGAAAGGCTGAACCACCGCAGCCTTTGATATCTAAAGGTCACCCTATACGTCTCCAGATGATGCGAATGTGATGATGAGACTGTTTCTAAAGATCAAAGCACATCTCATCAGAGCATATAGAATACCATGAGTGTGTTCCGGAAATGTATTACAACTTGAGGTTTGGAAACTGGTGATTTGAGTTGGATTCCTTCTGATTCTTTTGGAGGAGGAGGAAGGGAAAAAAGTAATTTCCTCACCAAACCTGTTTTCCCCCCTCTTCCACCTTCTACCTTCGATAACAGCAAATAGCTCTGTTAAATACGTGAAAGAAGAGCTTTATTCTCTCCCAGAAACACCATTTTCTCTTGTGTGTCACTGACAAATGTTGCTTGCGCAGAAACCAGGTTGGTTCTTCGAGAACAGTGGTGGTTTCCTACAGCAGTGTCACCTCTACTGCTTGGATTGGTGTTTGTTGTTCTTGCGCCCTCTGTCCTGCTTATATGGAGACCATTAGGAAAAAAATAATATCCAACTTCAGAATTGCAAAGCCTGAGGGGGAGGCTGGACCTGCCTGTGGCATCGGGGCTGGAGAAGATCCAGGGTGCCATCGCGTTTCTTGGCTGGTTTTGAAAACTCTGATCCTGGGGCTAAGAAAATTTTTCATTGAGACCTAGAGTGACAACAGTGTTTTTGAGAGCTGTAGCTGCTGTAAGGGCAGATGAGGCTTCTTACAGGTTTTCAGGTGGTGTAGGAAAAAAATGTGAATTTTTTTTTTAATTTTATTTTATTTTTAAACTGGGGCGTATCTTCCTCTAGATCTCTGTACCAGAATCCTAGATGTTTGCTTTCTTTCTGGGCACTTTTCTGTTGGAAGCTCACGATCAGTAGTCCCACATTTACATATAAAATACATTACTTATATTTTATGTAAATAGACATTATATCCGCAACTAGGAAGCTTGTGTCTTGCATGTGTTCTTTCCACTATGTTTATTAGTTAGCAACTGGTGATGAAGCTTAGACCTTAAATATGAACATTTTTTAAACAAAGTAAGGACTTGGATACTCTTTTGTTGGTTTCACAAAATATTTAATAGCTTATTCAAAGATGTGGCTGGTGTGATGAGCATGCTTTTCTTTCATCCGTATTAAAAACCAAACATTAAAACGGAGTACAGTGTCAGCGGCTGAATTGAAAAGTGTCAATTTTCTAAAAAGTTAAAGTTTCTGCAGCTGCAATTTTAGTATCAATTTAGTAATTCGTGATTTTGTCCAAATCCGTTTAAAATTGTCAGCCCAGAAGCAAATGACTGGAGATTTTAGGATGAAGTCTGGATCTAACTCCTTCAAGTTACATTTCCTTTTTTGTTCTTTTTTCTTCTAAAGAAAATTTGTGACAGCTAGAAGAAAAACGGGGACAAAAGTTTGCATTCTTGGAGTTCAGAGATAAAAGGACATCTCACTGGAACCTTCCGTAACTCTGAAACAGTTGTGGATCCTTTCAGAGAGATAAAGTTATTTTGACTTTGCATTGTATTATCACGTCAAAACTGAAGTGTAGTTGTTCCCTGAACAGGTACATTAAAGGGGAACAGCAACTCCAAAGTTCTTGGTCCTGAAAAACTTTTCCAAGTACTTACATTAAAACTTGTTAAACATACAATACCAAGAGGCGTAAGCTACTTATGGAGCTAATAAGTGGAATAAGCTAATAATAACTAATCGGTGGAGCTAACAAACCTCTTCTGCTTATCTTTTTAGCTATAGAACTGTTTGGGTTGTGACTTCTTTTGTGCAGCGTTTAGTGTCTTACACTGGCTTACCTAATTGACCAGAAGCCGGAGTTGGCTTCTCCAATGAAGTCTCAGATTTGATGGGACACCACTTGTTACCTGAAATACAGAAGTGCAGAGCTGTGCTTGAGAGAGGTGGTCAGGACCCCTAGCAAGTCTTAAGCCCAACTATTTAGCATGACCTATTTAATGCATTTTTTGCCACAAATTAAAGAGAAAATATCTGAAAAGGGAAAAAACACAGCAGCTTATGTAGTTTTCAAGCAAACATGCACAATGCCTTTCTCAGTGTTATTTAATTTTTAAAGAAAGAACTATATATTTTTACTTTAAAATTCATTGTCAATTAGTTTTAAATTTCTTTTAATCTCTCTACCTCTGTGTCAGGTACGTGAAGTGAAGCAATTGTGTAAATAAAGCTTGGTAGACATTTTTGAAAGGCTGTAGTGGTTGTATCTGGGTATCCCTGAAGTAATGGTTGTGAAGAGTGAAAGCTGTACTTCACTGGGCAATCTCTGTCTCTTTACTGGAGCAGATACGACTCCAGCATCTGCTTTTCACACTTTAAGGATCTCAACATGACCATATTTCTAACAGTTGCTGATAGTAGAAAAGTTCGGTAGAGAAAAAGGTGTGTTGGAAGGATCCCGTGATGATGCGGGACTCCTCATTAAAACCTTATTTACCTACTGCCCTGCTGCAGGAGCTTTCGTAACACTGTGTTCTGACACTTTAGACAGTGAAGCACGTGATGCTTTCATATGATAAAAGAATAGACCTTGCTTGTGAATACTCACAAACTTATTTTTAGGTCCCTTGATTTCCTGACCAGTCTAAGTTCAGACCCAAGCTCTTAGGGCTGTGCTGTAGTAAAGAAAAAAAACATGACTTCCCTTGGTCTTTCCTTTTCTTTTCCAGGTTGGTTGTTTCCTGAGAAGCCTTGGGCTGAGGAAACAAAAAAAAAAAAAGGATTTGATGTGCTTGTTTCGAAGGTGATCTCTGAAATTCCTGTATTTCATTTGATTGCCTTTGAAAACAAATGGAGAAGTAGAATCAGCGAGCAGATACTACCCTGCCTTGTGAGGCCACCCTCTGCTGGTTGCGTTATGTTATGTAGTCTCATATATATATTACAACAAAGCAATAGTTGTATTTCAAGCATTAAGCTTGGGTTTTTTGAAATTGAAAATGTGTAACGTCAACGTTACACACAAGTAAGAAAGCTTGAAGCAAGTGGGTACGTTCATACTAGTTTTGCTTTATATTCACTGTGTGAAGTTACCATGGTGAATATATACCTCTTCATAGCCAGATACTAATTAATCTGTGTAAATGCAGATAGGTATTTTATTATTTAAGAAAGGAAAAAAACTGTGTGTGTTGAGGATGAGAGTTCTGGCCACATAGTCATGAGAAGGACATGATTGCTGAAGCTGATGTCGTGAGTTTTTTTGTCCCTAGGTCTGTAGCTAGAGCTGGTCGCATAATTAATGCAAAGTCTGGTACTATTCCTGGTTCCATGAGTTTCTTTCCACGTGGGTCCTTAATTACTTTGATAGGATGGACAGTAGTTGCATTGCATGGTCCTTTCCTGAGCTTGTATTTTCCCTAACTTTCTGACGCTTAAAGTATCTTCTGAAAATTTTTAATAGAATCACTTTCTTGGCTTGGTGAGCTTTTGGTTATATTGTGGATGTTGTATCTGAAATTGTATCTAAAACTTGACCATAAAAGGGTCAGGGTCAGGCAGCCCATGAGAACTTTCCTGATTTCTCCAATGGAAAGTGTAGAGGGTGCAATTTTGACCCTTCTTGAAGTTAACGGCGAGTCCGTGCTACGCTGGAAGAATCAGACCATCTGGGTGCAGTTGTGTGTTGGTGGTTTCCCTCTCCCTCACCCCTTTTCCCACATCTTCCTTTTTTATATAAATCGGTGAGAAGTAGGAACCCCCCAGAAGTGATAAATCATGTATTTCATAACGGCGATAACGTCTAGTTTTTGTCAATTTGAACATTGATATATCCCCTGTTAATGACTGTCTGAATGTTTTAGTACAGTTTAATCCTTGTTTTGCTTAGAATTTGCTGTCAGAGGTGCAGTACCAACTGATTCAGGTCAAAAGGGTTTCTTCCTGCAAATTGTCAATCAAGCAGAGGCTACTAAGTTGAAACTGGATTTTTCTGGGTGCTCCTGCTCCTTCAGAGAGCTGATGGTTGACTCTCCTTTATTTTTAGCTTTGAGTGGATGCTTCATTCCAGGCAATTCCTATCCTGTGCCTCCTTATGGCTGTGTATCTTCATGTTTTTCCCACCCCCTCTTCTGAGGTCTGACCTGTGTGATGTGGTTCCTTATTTTCTAATGCTGCTCCGGCTTCCAGTGCGACCTGCTAAACTCTGAATTACCGTATCACTTACAATCCTGTTTCCTTGTGTAAACCTGCATGGCCCACCTAGATCCTGGTTGGCAACTACTTGATTACTTTTAGTCTAAATGACATAGTAAAAAAATCTGCATCCCTGCCAGAAGAACATCATGGAAGATCAGATTTTTCCGCCATGTGACGTGATTTTTTGGACTAAAGTCCAAAAGATGTACCAATTGCTCGTATGGACATGGTGTTGCCATCTCCAGTGTCAACTAGAGATTTAAAAACAGTTCTTTCTTACGTTGTTGACTTCATAAAGTCTGAATGATCTTCCAGTTTTGCTGGGATTATATGGGATTGCATTTTTAGGTGAGGTTTTATAGCCGTCTGAAATAGAGAACGGCGTAGGATAAGACTCTCAATGCACTACTTTTGAATCGGCCAGTGTGTAATCCGACTAAAATATTTTTGAAATATTTGGGAGCTTCCACATTTGAATAATACGCAAAAGCACATCCTGAAGAGCAGATCCTGAAAAGCGAAGCCAGCATCAGGTTCCAGTATTCCAAGTAGAAGCCAGTACTGAGTTTGGAGGATGTTTATTACGGAAAACTTTCTTTAACAAAAAAATAGAAAAGAAACTGTAAATGCTTTCTATATATATGCCTTTATATAACTTTAGGCATCCTCAGAGTGGGTGATCTGTCAGAGCTTTTCATTGATATGTTTATCTTTCAAGGCAAATATACTGCATTCCTGAATGGAGAACTGACTTGGGGTGGTAGGAAGATAGAAACATTTTTAGTAAACATCTTACTCTTGATTTAATTGCTTCTTGTCCTCTTCCTACCATTTGATCCTTTGTTCTGGAAGCAGTGTAAAAGCCCTGGTGATTGATTGATTTATTTAGTTGTTTTAACTGGCTTAAAAATTAAATGTTCCTTCCACTTCTCCAAATCTGCAGCAACCACTTCTAGCTTTGCAGGAGGTTCCTAGATATTTTTTGGCTTACCCTAGCAGCAGGCTGTGGCCGGAGATTGTTCCTTAAAGCAAAGGAGAACATAAACCTGCAAAGGAACTTCAAGATTCTCGGAGACCGATTTGACTCCAGCAGATATGATGTAGTTTCATCAGTTATAAAAGAGGTTATATGTTTTAATAATAATGAGTTAACTTTTTGGCTCATTTTAGAAGGTTGGTCTAGCGTACCATTGTTGTGATCGTTAGAATCTAGATTTCAACTTTCAAGTTTTAATGTTGCTTGTAACTAATTTCCATTTGTTCCTCTGCATTTAAATAGAACAGTTCTCTTGCTGCTAAAGCTCTTTTTCTACAGGCACACAAAATACTCCTTTTTCTGTAGTGCCCACGTGAAGAAGCTGAGCTCTAGGATTTTCATTGTCATGAGGAGTGGAAACATTGCTCTGGAGCTGTTCCATTTAAAATTTATTCACCTTGAAACACGGGAAGCAAACATTTACGTGTATTGCTTTGGAAGAGTTTGTTGTTGTCGTTGTCTGTTTGTCCAGCACGTGTGTGCTTTCTCTCCCGGATATACTTCTGATATAATTTAGAATTACGGCTTTCTTTCTGTTGTTGCACTGTACGCGATGCAGTGAAGACGCAGTGATTTTTCTCCCTGTGTTTCCAACTTACTGCCCCAGTCCCTTAGTGAAGGACGGGAGAGAACACCCTCTATCTCAGGCTGGTAGAACCTCACTTCACTGGCTTTTTTTAAACAGCACTGATGACTTCTGTCGGAAGGCGTGATAGAAATTATTCTGTGTAGATCGAATTCCGTTATTTTTTCTGGCAGTAAGTGTGTTTAGTGAGTTATTTCTGATAATCTTACTGCCTTCACGGCCTATTGCATTTTGTCCCGTGGGCTTTTCGTTGTTCCAGTCGGTATCACTTTTGCTGTTCCCAAATCTGTCCTCAATGGATAATTTCCTAATGTTCATTTCATCAATGGGCTCTCATTTTTTTCTGTAGTCGCTAACAGAAAGGCCTGGATTGAGGAGCTCCACTGATAACGTCCTTTTAGCTCGGGGTGTCTTTCCAAAACCACTGTTATCTATCCCTTAGCAAGTTTCCCTACTCTGTATTTCTCCCACTAGTCGCGGTCTGTTCCCTGTGAACTGAGTTTTCAGTGCCGTATCATGGCTGGGAAGTCTAGCTAGGTTGACTGAATTCTATTTTCTTGGTATAAAAAAGCAGTTATTTTAACAAAGAAAGTGTGCTAAGTTTGTCTGGGACTCTCTCCTCTTGATTAATTTTCGTTTTACGTGATTTTTTTTTTTCCTATTCCCTTGTGTTTTTCACTTGTCTTAAAAACTAGGTTTTAAGTCTCTCATGTTATCTATTTATAACAGGTCAGAAAGGCTTATTCTTGAGCTCGCTCTCTCTGTAGGTGACACTACTCTGTTTTCATACAAATTATTTTTATGGATCTGAGACACGTTCCTTTGTGTTTCACAGCTCTGTTCCCCCTGCTCTGGGAGAGAACAATAAGCTCCTTTCAAATCTGAGAGGGATACAGTAACATTTTTTTTTTCATTCTCTTCTTTCATCAACATTCATCCCTTTGTGATGTACCAATGTCCATCTCTTCCCTTGCTAGTGAGAATACGGGCTTAATTCTTGGGGAATTAAGCCTGTAAGTAATGTTAATTTAGTCCTCGTTGCATGGCATCCCTAATTCTTCCCTGGTTGTGGCCAAAAAGTCCATGTCTTTGCTTCCAGCAGCGTCTTAACGTGTTGGCTCTTGGCAGCCCTTTGATGGGACGGCTCTTAATTGAGCTTTTTCTGTTCTCGGGAGCGGTCTCTTCCCTTCACCCTTGATAACCTTTTGTTCACCAGAGGAAGGCTCCAGACAGAATATCATCTTCTTGGGGATACAGTCTTCGTATAGTTCTTCCATCTTTGATTTTAAAGGGATGCAGAGGGGAAAGAGCTCTCTTCTTGCTGAAATCTTTTATCCTGCTGAAGTTACAGCTTCACTGATTTTCTGCAGCTTCCCCTTTTGCAACTTAGCATTTAGTTTCTGTTCCAGGTGACCAAGCCCTCTGTGTTAGCTTTATTATTGAAGAAATCCCATTGTAAAATGTCATTTATTAATCCCCAGATATTTTTGCTTTTAAAAAAATCTACTGGGTACTGCGACAGGCTTTGCTCTTTAATTTGTAATAGTAATTATATCTTGGAAGCTTATTCCCAACAGTAATTTTTTGTTCTTACAGTATTAAGGATCTTTATTTCCAAGTAATTGTACATCAGACTCGAGGGGTTGTACTAAAAGGTTTCACTGTTGTCCTTTTCAAACGCACTTTTTAAACCAGATTCTGGCCACATTCAGAGTAAAACTATTTGCGCTCCATTAATGACTGAATAGTAGATCACAATTCTTTTCCTTCACATAAGAAGGGAATGTCTTCCAACGAACACTCTTAGTTCCCAAGAGTTTCTTGAAAATGGTCCATCCAAACCGTTTCTTGCTGAGAAGGATTAAAAAACCCCATCATCTTAATAGTCTGATTTTTTTTTTTCCCTTCTATTTCTTATTTTTCACCTCACCGTGGTTAAGAAATGGTTCTTCCCACAACATACCTTGTTTTCCTTGTAAAATGAAAAGTCTTCACATCTTGGGCTCTAGGAGAACCCTGAAATTCTATTTGTGAAGGACTTGAATGTTAGGAAGCTTGATCCTTTGATGTTCCCTTTGTTGGAGGAAGGGAAAGGGAACAGAAATCTCTACGGAGGTGCTGCTTTTCTAGGTTTTTACTGTCCGTCCGCGAAGCTTATTCTTGGGCTGAAGCTCCTTCCCCTCTCCACCAGTCTCCCCAAACTCTCCCCCTTTATTACGGTGAGCTTTCTAGGTATGAAAAGCAGCACAAAGTTGTAGCTTTGTCTTGGTTGTTGGATCTTTCTCAGTGTGAGTGAGTCCCTGGGTTCCCAGCCCTGGCGATGGCCGCGTCGCTCCCTTCGAGCTCTGGGGTTCCTTTTCCATCTCTTTCCATCGGACGCTTCCGTTCGTTTTGTCTGGAATAACGAACAAAAGAGAACGTAAAACTTGCGTTGGTTTAAGTTCCTCTTTTGCTAAGCCAGAAACCCATTTGACTTCTGTGGAAGGTACCTATAGTAAGAAAGAACTTATCAAATACCCGAAGGCGCTGGTAATAATTAGGTGTCGCAGGCTCTGCCGTGGGGGGGGTGAGCAGGGGAGCGGGTGCGGATGCGTTTTACCACCCTGGGCCAAAAATTGAGCCTTTTTGCCTTTTTCTCAGCCTTTAAGCTCGTGAGAGCGGTACCTACCTTAGGTTTTTTCCAGCCTTGGTTCATTATTTAACTTTTTCAAATGATGCTGAGGGCCTCTGGAAGGTGCGTGGCGTCGGTGCCTGCAGGCTGGGTGCCACCGGGGGTGTTTTTTCTGGCGGTATCGAGGCCGGCCACAGTCAGGGCAAGAATTCTGGTTTGGTGTCTCTATAAAGAAAAATACAAAAGTGCTTTGCTGGGGAGAATAGAAAGGGGCTTTCTGAAGAGGTGCTGAAGACGTGAAAATTCAGAGTGGTGATTGGTCACCTCTGCTTGATTGACAGGTTGCAGGGAAAAACAAAAACCCATTTGTTCTGGCTTAATGGAACTGGAAAACAGAAAATGAGTATCAGGTAAAAATTCCTTTTTTAAAATCTTTGCAGTTCTCCTTTAAAAAGTGGAGTTTTTACACAAATCTACACCTTCCCCCGCCCCGTTCCCCCCTCCAGTAAATTAGGAGTAGGCATCACGGAAGGAGGCAGTTGCGAAGTGGTGTAATGTGGGTTGTCGATGTCGGCGCGTTTTTCCAAGCGGGGCCGGTGTCCTGGACCCCCGCAGCGGCCACCGCTCCCGGGGCGGCTTAGTCAAAAGGCAAAGGATCGAAAGGGTGGAGCGACCGAGCCCTGAACCGGACCCAGCACTCTCGTTAGGCTCATTAGCAGGACGATCAAGGGGAAGCTTTTATTTTATTTTTTTTTTTCACTTCCTAGACTGTGCCTGCTTTGTGGATAAATCTGTCCGTTTCTACTGCTAGCAATTTGGCATCTCTCATGAGCACTACTGCAAAATTCACTGAGAAGTGAATTAGCTTAAAAGTAAACTTGGCTTTTAAAGTAACTTCCATCTAGCAGTAGAGCTAGATGCTAGAAGCATCTGTCTTACAGATTCTATACATTTCAACATCAGCACCACAGTTTTGAGAATCGTATTTGAAAGTTATTTATTTATTTCTGGTAACTTTAATTATTTTGTATGTTGATGTATTTCAGATTGAAGGACAAGGACACGGTGCAGTTTTTGACTGCAAGTGCTCTCCTGACGGACAGCATTTTGCATGTACTGATTCTCACGGTCACCTTCTGATTTTTGGCTTTGGTTCCAGTAGCAAATATGACAAGGTACGGTGCAAGATGAAAATCAAAATGTTTTGTCTGTGTTGAATGTGTTCGTGCAAGCTTTTCCTCCGGAGCTTCCTTTCAAGAGGGTCAGCACAATTTTGAGCCGTTAATGTGGGATGTTTCAGATTCCTGTTGCTGATGCTGAGCTTGCTTTCACTGTCTCTTTTTAAACTATGGGAACATGCTATTAAGCTGTTTACGTGGGAAGTTAAAAATAATCAACAACAAACAAAAACCAAAAAAAAAAAAATGTAAAAAATTACCCAGTCACTGTCTACTCTCTAAAGTGACAAAGTTGCAAGTGTCTGCTAATGGATCCACAGGAGTAATGTGGATAAACTAGAGTGAAATTGATAATAGTTAATCATTTTGCTTTAAATACTTTGCTGGTGCCTAACTAAGACCAAAAAAAAAAGAGGTGGGAGGTTTAATACAACTAATTCCTGCTATCTGTGTTTAAACATTGCGTAGTCTGGGAGACAATTATTTACAATAAATGCACTGTATGTTCTATTGGTGCTATTCCACGTCTGCTAATGAAGTTCTGTTGCCTTGGTGCTTACACAGCAACGTTCCACTGTTACTGTCTGATCAAAATATTACATCTATTCTAATCTCACAGTCTACATTGCGTATTGTAAGTGTGGGTGTCTTGCCACAGACCCTCAAGACTTTAAAGATTTGTGGTGTTATTTTTTTTCCCCCTATGTGGATGACCATGCCCTGTGGACCACACAGCTCACCCAGTTTGGAGTACCCACAAGGCCCCAGTTCTTCTTTTACCACCCAGGGAAGAGGGGAGGTGTCTCTTCTCCCTCTTTCTAAGATTCAAGCAGACATACGTGCTCCACGATTTTCATGTCTGCTCCTGGTAGCTGATAGGTGAAGGTTGTTGAAGCGTTGGCTTCTGGATCTCGCTTCCTGCTTTGGATTTTTGGACTCAAGCTGGCCTTGAAAGCATTTTGGCAAAGAGCGACTCAGAGGGGCCTGAAGGAGGGGAGAGCAAAAGGAATTTTAATCTTTGCCTTGGAAGCCACTGCATTTCTGTCTGCAGTCTTCCAGCTCTTATTCTGATGCTCCTTACAGCAGCATTTGCATATTGGGGATTGTTTTTCCTCTTTGTCTCTCAGCTGTGATTTGAAGCACTGGATACTTGGCTGCTGTTGTTGCCCCTCAGCTTTTACCAGCTGTGCCTTTCCCCTTCCATTCCAAAGAAAACAAATGAGCGGAGACACCGCAAGGAAGGAAAACCAGGATTATCAGATCGTTTGCAAGGTCCTTGTCTTTCAGAGTTCTCACTCTTCTGAACTGGCAAGCCTGTTGTAGCAGAAGCATTTTTCTTACCCTGTCATGGTTTGTTCCAGGTTTATTTTTCTCTCTGGTCATTTTGGAAGTGTGTAGTTCTCCACTCTTCAGAAATGTTGGAGATTATATTGAAACCAAGAGCCTTTTTTTTTCTTTGCCATGATAGACCAGGAGTTTGCTTTACATTGCCATTTGAGAATTCACCTTGTGAGGAATTAGATCTGCCTGAAGAATGAAAACAGTCCTTTTTCACTTCTTGAATTCTACAGACGCTTTGTTGTCTTGGGGCTTTTGCTGCAGTCTCTGAGAAAATATTATGTTTAAAACTTTTCACTTGTTGGGTGATTTAAAATCATCCTCTCCAGCTGTTACTGTGCCAGTGGTAATCTTGGTCTTCTTGAGCACAGAAGAAATGGGGGCAAATAGGACTTAGATTTGTTACGTCTTTGATCTCAGTCTTCAAGTCTCAAAAAACTCAGCTTGGAAGTTTCTGAGCTCTTTCTTGTCTCGTTCCATCTCTCTATTTTTGTCTGACCCGATTTATGGAAAATGTAACTACAAATAGGTAGATGCTGGAGATTTGGTGGTGTTCGTTCTGTCCTGTTCTTCCCCAGCCCCCCCAGATACTTTGGGTTTTTTCCAGACATTTTGGGAGAACGTACTCTGATAGACCCTGCATTATTTTCAGTTTGAAGTGGTTTGCATCCATCTTGAAGAATGATTTGTACAGAAGAGAGGAGTTTGGTAACCTGTCCTGTGTTCCTGCATCTATGACTTGTGCTTGGGATTGTGGTTATAGCTGAGATAGCGATGGCTCTGCTGAGAGGGCAAGCTCTTGGGTTTCCATGTGTGTGTTTTTTCCTGCTGCACTCAGGTGGTGTCTGGCTTCCTAGTTGACTGGAAACGCTGGTCAGGCTTTTCCTTCCCCACTGTGATCTTGGCCACAGTGAAGGTGATGGGGTGGGTTTGGTTTGTTTTCTGTTTTGGTTTTGTTTTTGGCGATACATATTTTTGCTGAGTTATTCTTTAGTGGGGAAAAAAAATATATTTCCTGCTTGTTTGGGGCTCCTTTGTTATTTGTCCCAATTAAGGGAATCTTGAGCCAATCTCAGCTGAGATTTCTGAGCGTGTGAAGATGATCACGGATGTGCTGAGCTCACCATCAACAGGGCGCGTGCACTTCAGAAGTTCTTGCTTGAGTAGAAACTTGTCCAGGACCGCCTAAATGTCCTAAAGCAGAAGATACCTCTTGGTAGATCTTAAATTTTAGATTGGAATAGATCTCTGAGCTTTCTAAGGCTTTTGTTCCATAGGCTGCCCAAACCACAGCTCTCCGTTGGAAGTTGTCAGCTCCTGTGTGGCAGGAGTGGGGAAAAAATCTCTTGGCATTTCTGTGATGTACCCATTGGGAAAAACTGAACATTCTGATTGTGTAGTTAGTGAAGGAGAGTCGTCTTATATTGCTCAGACCTTGTGGAACGCTTTTGCTCTCAAACCCAAACTGGGTTTGTGAAGCCATATGTCCTAATGATGGTGTGGTATCTTCTTTTTGTCATGAATTTGATCTCTGATAGTATATCAAAAAGTAGATCTGATCGTTAATACTTTGAACTGGTTGCCTGCTGAACATAGCTATTTAAGATTCCTAAAACATCTAATTTTTCTGATTTTTGTCAGGACTTGGAGTAGCTGAGGATAAGATTGTTGCCCCGGGTTCCAGTAGGGACATTCCAATGTCCTGCCTGAGAGTTGGTCTGAGCCTGGGTTCTCCATTGTTCCCTCTCTTATCTCCTGGAGTACAAAATTGTTTATTCTACTGTGCTTGATTGCAGTACAGAGTACACAGAAGGATAATTGCGAAGAAGTCCCTCATGATCTTGCCCCAGTGGCTATTCTGGTAGAGCTCACTGGAGCTGAGGAAGGGTTTTCAGATCTTTCCTTTGCTTATGAAACCAGGAATGCAGACAACACTGTATGGCCAAATCACAGCACATCGAAACTCGCAGTCTGTGTCATCCTGCCATTGGAATCTCTTCCTTACCAGAGAGGGAAGTACTTAATAGGGAAACTTTGGCCAGGTGAAAATGCTGGATGCTCTGCTCTTGTGATTCTAGGGAAAATCTTAGGTTCTTCTAGAGCACCTGTATCTTCATCATATTGAGCTGCTTGAGCTGAAGGAACACAGTCGTTAAGGCGGCCTTGATTGTGTCAGTCAGACACATCAACGTACTTGTGTCTTTCTCATTCAGCCTCTCTCAAGCTACAGAGAATCCAGCAGCAAGATTTCATCCAGTTGGGGCTTGTCACCTCGTCCGTATGCACTCTCTGAGGGTAACCTTTTTAATCCCTGAAGTAAATTCTTTGCCACTGCATCTTTCCAGGAATCTTTTCAATTTTCTTCCCTTTGTTACTTTTCTGAACGTTTGTGGGGTCCAGATCCCATGATTCCTGTTATTTTTTTTTTAATTCTTTCTTTTTTATCCACCTCATGTGGGTACATGTAGCCGCTTTCTGACGTTGTAATTGTTTGTCGTCATCTTTTCCTTCCTGGTCTTTCCGGGGCCAGGACAGAACAACTTAGTCACTGGACGACCAGATCTCTGAGTAGACAATACAATCTCTGCCTTGATGGCTTCTATGTGAGAAGTTATGGGAACTGTGTTATGGATTGGTCATGGTAGAGCATGCTCTGCAGAAACCAGGGACTATTCCACCACAGCTCAGGCATTCCTGTGGCCGTGCTCGCAGACCTGTCTGTCTTTAACACCTACCATGAGAATTTTTTGGAGATCTCTGTGCTTTGAGTCAATTTCTTAATCATTTTTATGCTGCGCTGGAAATCTTAATTCCTGTGAATGATGATTTTATGATTTTATTTTCACTTGTTTGAAGTTAAACTGGGGTTTGCTTGCCAGTAGGTAGCGCTGGGATGTGTAGTTTACGCCTCAGCTTGGCTTCTGATCTCTTTCTCTTTTGTCCTTGTGGTTCAATATCTTTCTGATCGCACAAGATCAAGATGCACGTGCCAGCAAGGGACGGAGCATAAGGCTTTTTAGATACTATTTGGACAAAAGAATTCCTCAGTCTTGAGTGTCTGTGGAAAGCCATCTAGAATAAATTATGAGCAGGTGGACTGAAATAAGAAAAGCTTTGAGCCTGCAGAATTCAACTTGACATTAGCTTTATTTTATCTACTGGAACTTTTCCATCTATCTAGCATTACAACAATAATACATATGTTTGGCTGCTGGTGTTAAAATATTTGGCAATGACGTGATGGGAGAAATAGTTTCCTATCCCTCTTCTTCCTACACCACAGCTCATAAATCTGTGACACAGTTTTCATTATCAGAATATATATTCATACATTCAGAGTACAGAAGAAAATTTGTCTTCCAGTAGTTAAACTCTGCCCTGTTCCCCTGTTCTTTAAATGCTCCCCACCCTCAAACGTATGAGTTGTTCTCCTTGGACTATAATCTAGCAAAGGAATACTTGGGGGGGGGGAATAATCATGGAGTCATTAAATTTTCCCCTTTAAGTGGAGAAAAACAGATCTGCTTGTAACCTTGTTTTTGCAAAAGCGACCGCTGTTAAAAATGCTTTTGGCCGTTATCTTCTGTGTGCTTCTTTTTAATAGGTTCTTTAAAAAAAAATTACAAAATGACTTTGTTTACAGATAGCAGATCAGATGTTCTTTCATAGTGATTATCGGCCCCTTATCCGTGACGCCAACAACTTTGTCCTGGACGAACAGACCCAGCAGGCTCCGCACCTTATGCCTCCCCCCTTTTTGGTTGACGTGGACGGCAACCCTCATCCCGCCAGGTATCAGAGGCTGGTTCCTGGTCGTGAGAACTGCAGGGAGGAACAGCTTATTCCTCAGATGGGAGTCACGTCTTCAGGTATGGCAAATTTCAGCTCACTATGCGGTGGCCTGTCTAGTTACCTCTGGGTGTTCTACGCTTTCCCTTTCACTTCATCTTTTATTTCTTCACTTCTGGGCATAGCGGTTCACGCAGCGTGGAACTGCAGGGTCCTTGGCACTGATTGCCTGGGACAATTTTATGGTCTCATCATGGATCAGATCAGCACTAGTTGATGCTACAACCAACAGCAGTGAGGCTGGAGCTCATTCCAGTGTTGAAAGAGCGTGTGACCCTGAGTGAGCTTTCGCTCGTTCTCCTCGGGGTGAGATTTCCTGTTTCAGAAAACTTAGGAAATAGACTGGTCTTTCACAGCTCATTTGGAACAGGAAACACCGACAAGAAGAGAAAAATGAGTGGACACCTGAAATGTGCAAAATCTTCCTCTTTATGTGAAGGCAGTCGTTCAACTTCGATGGTTTGGTCAGAGAACTCTGAAGACTTGGTGAGGGTAGAAAATCTCCGAAGTGCCTCAAAAGTTGTATTTTCTGTGCACACGTGAGAGGAATATGCTTATTTTGGGCCAATGAGGATGTAAAAACGTTGCCTACATATTACATGTCACTGGTTGGATATTAGTATAAATGAGCAAACAGAGACTGGTGAAAGTAGCTTTAAATATTTGCAAGATATTGATTGTTAAGTATTTGGATATTCTTGAAAATATGGGAAAACTGACTGTGCCTGTAAATAGTGGGTTATACCCAGACCATACTTAAGCCTGTGGCATGTCAGACATTCCAGGGAGGTTAACTGATGGTGGTGTTACCAAGTATCTCTTTATCCTCATTTGTAGACCTGAGGGTTAAAAGCCACTTGAATAATTACATAATAATTTTTAAGGCGCATTTCCGTATTTCTTCCAAAATGACAGGAAGAAACCCTTTGTGGTGAACGTATGCCATGGTTTATCTCAAACTTCTTAGCTGGTGGCTTTGAAGCTAAATTGGACTTTCAGGGCAGGATGCAGTTTTACTTCGTTTACTTTGATAGATCCATGACGTTTGAAATTCTCCAAATTTGAAAATATCCTGGGCACATTCTCCCATATAATACCTTGAAACAAGTCGGACTCTGCACGCGGACCCAACAGCTTTAAATTGAACGGTGTGGCTGCATGACAGGAAGATGATGTCCGTGGCATTTGGTTTGGTTGCGGGAAGCCATCAAGACCAAGCTGGATGGGGCTTGGAGCAACCTGGTCTGGTGGGAGGTGTCCCTGCCCAGGGCAGGGGGTGGGAACTGGATGGTCTTTAAGGTCCCTTCCAGTTCGGACCATTCTGTGATTCTGTGAACCGGCCAGCCAGAGAGATTTTGGAGAGACAGAAGACGTTTTTCTACCTCTTTAGAGTTTACCAACAATATGTGCAGTCTTATGTTTGTGTATTTTGTATGTTCCCTTCCACTAAAGAAGCTCCATTTCTTTCTGAAACTTTACTGTGGGATTTGATGGATCTCCCTCAGAGCACTGGTGATTTATTGCTTCTCAACTTTTCTGTGGAGGCTTATAAGAGTAGGGTGAATTTAGAGAGTCATGCTTGATTTAGTGCTTAGATGTATGTGAAGCTTCCTTAAACCACATCTTTTGAAAGCAAAAATATACCAGTGTCTTTATTATTTCATTTAAAAAAACCCAAAACCCTGTTGTTGCTTGCAAAGGCAAAATCTCACAAGTTAGATACATAAAAGCATTCATTTTGTGTAGGTAGCGGTTTCCTTATTTGAGATCATTCTTGAGTTATCAGTAGTATTTCCCGCTGTTTTCAGTAGATGGTGTGTCTGCTCGTGAGATCACCATTTAAATCTGACTGTCGCACTGTGTGAGTCGGAAACTGTCCAGCTGTGGTTATTCCAGAGCTCGTTCCATGATTCCAGGCTTCTGCTGCTTGAGGGAGGTTGACTCCAACTACAATAACCTTGAAACCCTGAGGGCATTATCTTAAATATTAACGTTCTTCATGCACACCCTCATCTAGGAAGAGGTGGCTGCTTCTGCATAGCCATGTCATTGAAGCTCTTCATTTCATAGCACAATTACTGTAATATCTTGTCTTCGATCTCACAAAGTGCCATTGATGCTGTGGGATCTCTTTGGAATCATGCTGGAAAAACAATTTCTGGAGCTTGTTTCTTTGAACATTGTCATCCCTCATTGCAAAGTTGTGCCAGTTCTGCTTCTCTTGACCAGAGCTTCCCACCCCTCCACCATCTAACTGTCCCCTGTGGAGGTGTCCCGACTTCCTTCTCCAATCACTGCTCTGACCCTGGCCTTTTCCTCTATAACCTTTTAATTTTACCCTGAGAACTGTTGCCTGTCTCTTATTCAAGAGAGGAGGCTGGTTTACCCACCAGAGAAAATCAGTATTACCCAGTCTCTGTCATCTTTATGCCTCTGGGGAGCTCAATCAAGCGTTTTTACTGCTTGGTGTTCTCTAGTAGAGATAATTCTTTTCTAATTCAGTTAGACCTTGACATAGTTCTTCCATTAAAGCTTATACTTTGTGTTTTATAACGTGTTTTGGGCAGGTTTTTGAACAATTTAAATTGACTGAACTGACAAACAACGGTTGTATTAAGTTTCTNTCCCTCCCCATCTCTCCTGAACCCCCTTTAGGGACTGGAAGGGGCTCTAAGGTCTCCCTGGAGCCTTCTCTTCTCCAGGCTGAACCCCCTCAACTCTCTCAGCCTGTCCTCACAGCAGAGGGGCTCCAGCCCTCTGATCATCTTCATGGCTTCCTCTGGACTTGCTCCAACAGGAGCATGTCCTTCCTGTGCTGAGGACTCCAGAGCTGGACACAGTGCTCCAGGTGGGGTCTCACCAGAGTGGAGCAGAGGGGCAGAATCCCCCCCTTTGCCCTGCTGGCCACGCTGCTTTTGATGCAGCCCAGGATACAGGGGGCTTTCTGGGCTGCCAGCGCACGTTGCCAGCTCATGTTGAGCTTTTCATCCACCAACACCCCCAAGTCCTTCTCCTCAGGGCTGCTCTCCAGCCATTCTCTGCCCAACCTGTATTTGTGGTCAGAATTAAACACTACATTTGGAGTGGCATGTGATCATTTTGACCCTGCTCTAGAAAAATATAATGCTCTCAATATATTAAAACACAACTTGTCCTGTTTAAAAAATGGCTGTTAGGAAAATACGCCTTAGCCCACATTTAGACGTGTCTTCTCAGTTTCAACGCTAAAACTTAGATGAGCCTTTTGTAACATTTGCTTCTTGAAATAAACGTTTATGTGGTGTTCTCTTGTGTGTTTTACTTCGCAGGCTTGAATCAAGTTCTCAGTCAACAAGCGAATCAGGAGGTCAGTCCCTTGGACAGCATGATCCAGAGGCTTCAGCAAGAGCAGGACCAGAGACGCTCCGGGGAGGCGGGAACCAGTAGCACCAGCCGGATAAGCCGAGGTGGGTGACTGGGGGGTGGATGTTGTGGATGTGTTTTTCTATTGAAACAGCTGAGAGCTGGCAAACTTAAATCACGTTATTGTGGGTGATTTGTACATTTTGTGGAACTGTTAGAAAGGGGCTGTAGGAAATAACAACATTTTCCCCGTCTTTCTTTACCTTTCTGTAAAATCTCAGGATTCTTCACGGTACAAATTTATCTTTGTTAAAATTACTGTCTGCTCACTCTGGGAACTTGCAGCAACTGCGTTCCCCTGGAAGTAACTGCCCCAGTGTTTAATCTAGAATTGGCCTCTGCTCGATGGAAATCTGAATTGTCTCAGGTAAGGAAATAGAGGGAGGAAAGAAGGAAGGAGCCGCTCGTTTCTCGGTGCAGCTGGTTCGTCTTCCAGTGGCTGGCACCAGATTTCATGGTGGTTTTCAACACTTCTCGTGGCTGGCAGCGCCCCCCCCGAGAGGGCAAGAAAAGCTTGTGTATGGAAAGATGTGGAAAAATGTTGAAATTTCACTACAGTGTAGGTGTTTGAAGCATCTTGTGTGTGTGTCCTTTTGGTTTGGATTTTTTCTAAATCTATTGATCATTTCGGTTTCTTATCTGTAAATTTTACAGCTCGGATTCCTAATAATTTCCAGTGTTGTGCCTTCCTTTTTTTTTTGAAGGTAGAGGACTCTAGGAAGACAGTGATTCAGTGAGATAACTCACTGGTTTATAGGACAGATCTGGAGTGCAGTAGCAATGGTCAGCTTCGCACAAATGTTTTAAAAGCATTTTTGAAGAGAAGCAAAACGATGAAACATTTGCTTCGTTTGAGATTGAAAAGGAGCAGATGTAGCAACAATGTGAATTTTTAAACTGAGGACTGCAGCCCTGTAGCTGTTTAAGTCTGTGTGTTGTGACTAAGAAATTGCTGAAATAGTTATATTCAGTTAATATTTTATCTCATTTGAAGTAATAGATTAAGTAAAATTCTTTTTTTCCCCTTTCATTTTGAGTTTTTCTTTTTAAATGCTTCTCTTAGAGTTTTACTTGATCTGAAATTCGTTTTTTTGACCTTTTTAGGGTCTGTAAGTTCTACCTCAGAAGTTCATTCACCGCCAAATATCGGGTTGAGGCGCAGTGGACAGATCGAAGGCGTGCGTCAGATGCACAGCAACGCCCCGCGAAGTGAAATAGCCACCGAGCGGGACCTGGTGGCCTGGAGTCGGAGGGTCGTGGTGCCTGAGCTCTCTTCTGGT
Source organism: Arenaria interpres (assembly GCA_013399435.1). Classification (NCBI taxonomy): domain Eukaryota; kingdom Metazoa; phylum Chordata; class Aves; order Charadriiformes; family Scolopacidae; genus Arenaria; species Arenaria interpres. The sequence goes on along the minus strand of VXAK01011798.1, from coordinate 353,922 downwards.
GTGGCCAGGTTAGTTCCCAGTGAATTTTAGTTTGGTGAACTTAATTAAACATTAACAGTTTCGGAATTCACATTGTCATCGAGCTGTTCGTGGGGTATTTAACTATTCTTCTATATTTCTTTAAAAATCAGTTTCAGTTTGAAATCAGTTATTGTTAGCATATCAGTTGAAAAATCTTGAAGTTATAGAAATATTGTGAATAAAAATTGCCCATTTAACAAACGGAGTGATTTGACTTGTATATGCAATGGGATCTGGCTGCCTCAGGGGTTTCTGACTTGTAGCATAAGATTAGGGCCCAAGGCCAGGCTGGATGGGGCTTGGAGCAACCTGGTCTGGTGGGAGGTGTCCCTGCCCAGGGCAGGGGGTGGGACTGGATGGTCTTTAAGGTCCCTTCCAACCCAAACCATTCCATGATTCTGTGATTACAGTGTGTTTTAACTCCATTTCTTCCTGCTATTACATGGTATTTTACAGCTGGGACACTGACCTGATCCATTAGATGCCTGAGGTAAATTTTAGTTTCCAAACTGGAAACTGCCATGGCCACTTTATTTTGTTCAGTAATTAACTCCCATGATGAATATTTACAGTAATAAGTCAAAAACCCCTGTTGGCCACAGTCAAACCTAAACTGCTCCAGCTTTTTGAAATAAGATTGGACTTTGACTTAGTTCAGAAAGGGTAACTTTGAAACCATATTCTCACTGTAAAGAGAGAAGTACTGTTCAAAGAACGTTATAAATATTGAACATTTATTCCGTGATTTGGAGTAGATCTCAGTTGTAGTATTTTGCCTTAAAGTTAACATCTCAATTTTGTTTCCCCAGTAGGCAGGAGGAATGGAGAACAGCGAAGGGAGAAGAAGAAGTCAGGGTGTATCGATCGGAAGAGAAGAGGAAGCACGTAACGAGTCACATTCAAAGAGAAAACAAAATACCCGCTTTCTCTAAGGTAAATAGTCCCTTCTGCCTTATCGCAGGAGGAGGTACGAAATTTACCTCGGTGTGTTGGGCCAGATAAATGTACGTCACGAGTGAGAAGCCCTGGGAATGTGGCATTGGGGACATGAATGGCTGTAGGGACTCTGTCACCGTTCATCAATATGTCCTGCCGCTGTTGTCCCTTCTTTGACACGGTGTTCTGCAGAGAGGTTCTGTTGAAGCTCAGGCTGTAGTTCTTAACCTCAACGTGTTTAAATACATCTCCCAATGCAGAATTTGGTACTTCCCTAATAATCATACTGCGTTTCTTTATGGGATATTTCTAAGCCATGCTTTTTGTTCGAGCTGGAGTGGGTTTGTCAGAAAAGAGGAAAACAGGACAGATGAAATAGAAGGGAATGAGTTGTGTTAAAGAAGAACTTGTCATAACTGACTTGACGTTTTCGTATAACTTGCAAAAAAATGTAATCTTTTGCCTTTATGCTGGTAAGAAAATGTGTAGGGTGTATAGTCTATATTTACAACAATCATTTTATGTTTTGTTTGTTAAAAACCAGTTTCCTCTGGGCTTCTCTGTGCTTTTCTAACTGAAAACCAGCTATATTTTGTAATGAAGGAAATTCTAAGCAACTGTAAAGCAGAACCCGTGCTTTGGGTTTCGTCGTGCCCTTAGTCTGGGTGAGACTGTTTCACCCTCGGTCAAAAGCTTAGTGAAATACGGGCCCTGAAGAACATCTGCAAATTGTCCATTGAAAAGTTAAAATCACTTACGGGGTTCAAGGTGGAAAAGTGAAGAAATGAAATAGTAAGAACAAGTATACACTTTATCAGAGCAGCGTATTTAATGCTTGTGCTGTTTGTTGTTCACTTTCTTGGGGAGGAAGGGACATTTTATACGCAGTAGGAAGATAAATTTGAGATGGCCAAGTTTCTACTTGAGACTAAATTCAAGTGTTCAGTTTTTGCTGCTTTTTTTCATACTCAGCTGAAGTAAAGCTTTCAAAACAAGTGAGGTGAACGCTTCCCCACTCCCAAACGGTCTCCTAAGTATTTTCATTATTAAATTTCTTAGTTTTCTGTTCAATTTCTTTCTTGTGTTAAAATTGTGTGCGTTGCTATCTTAAGAAATGGGACCAATAGGCTAATTTCAGTGCTGCAGTCACCAACATTAAATGTTTTTGCCCAAGGTAAACAAATAATTTTTTTCAGTATATCCCTGTTTTTTGTATGTAGTGGGAAGAAGCTCTTTGCCGCTTCCAGTTTTGGAGTGGCCGTGGCAGGGCTCATTAATGAAATACCAAGACGGAAGTCTTGGTAACCCCTGTCTTTCTCTTAGGAATAATAGAAAATGGGGCCTCAAACTCAGATTTTAGCAGATCTTTCTTGTCTTGCTGAATTACAGACTTTATTTTAGTTTAATTAGACGGTGGCGCTGTTCAAGTGGTCATTTTTTTCCCTTCAGCTACAGCCTGGTCAGAAGATCCTTCCTGATGATGTGAACTCCCACCAACTTACCCTTCAATTTCTAATTGGGTTACAGTTTTCCTAAAATACCACTAGGAGATAAAAATAGCGGAGTAGGCTGCTTGGTCCAGCATTTTGGTTTCAGCAATTACTTTTATTACGTTCTTGTTTCACAGAAACTCGATGCGGATGCTTTGGAAAATATCTTTTCTCAGAGGAGAAATTTTTTAGTCTCCAAACTTTAAAGGCAGCGCTGGATCCTTTTGAGCCCTGGATATTTATGCCCTTAAAATCCTTTATGTATTTACCCAGAGAGGAATGTGCCCTTCATTTATCTTTGTCCCTAGAGGGTCTGTGATCTGGATTCTGATGCCCAAAATGTGAGGGAGAGAGAACTTGATAAATCCTTTAGTCGCTTCCCGCCTTTGTCCTGGGGAAATAAGGCAAGAAACAGACAGTCGTGGTCTCTGTAGATATAGAATCACAGAATGGTTTGGGTTGGAAGGGACCTTAAAGATCACCGAGTTCCAATCCCCTGCCCTGGGCAGGGACACCTCCCACCGGTGCCTTCCAACCCCGTGTCGTTCTGTGAGTCTGGGATTCTTTTGAGCTGTTACCTGTATCTTTTTGTTGCTTCCTGGAATGCTGTTCCTAAAGAAAATGCGGGGTGTTAATAAGCTGTATGCTCAACAGTGACTTTTGTGTCTTTGCAGAACCATTCTCACGATCATTTACTGGACGCCAGCGACTCGAGGAAGCAGCAGGCGAACCAGCACAGCTACCGCACCAGATACGCCGTGGAGGAGACGGCGAGGCCCGCGGAGGAGCTAGAAAACGGGCACAGTTCCTCGGACGTAAGATCCTTTCTCATGAAAAAGTCATATATATTCCGTTTCTACTCGTTAAGCTCCCGCTTCAGCTAATTAAACACTTGTTTCTAGTGGAAACTCAGGTTACGTTTTTCCCTTGTGCGTTTTCTTTCGCCTCGTCAAAAATTGACGTTGAGTGAGGTTTTCACGCGCTGTTGTGTATGTTTAGTTTTGACTAAAATGTAGTCACCAAAAGGGAGAAATACTCGTTTGTAAGGGATTTTGCAAAGTACATGTCTGCAGTGTTAAATATTCCCTGTGTCTGTGACCCTAATGAGTATGGCCTGGCAGTACTCTCATTTAATAGATATCTTCTTTCTTCTTACTTAACTACGTTCATTACGGTAAAGTAACTATCTGCAAACTAAAATGCCTTTTCAGCAACATGAAGCTGTTACAATGCTATATGTTTGTAACGCATACAAAGCCCAGAAGAGGCATATTGCCATCTATTCTAATTTTTTGGGGTTCCAAAGCAAATGCTTTCTTTTTCCCTTCTCCCCCGGCTTTGCCAGGAAGGGGAAGTGGTTGTTGCCAGTGGTGGAACATCAGAAGACGATGAAAGAGCGTGGCACAGTGACGGCAGTTCTAGGTAAGTGACCGTATACCTTACAGAGAATTGTTTAGATAATTAAAAAATTTTAAATAATTTAATTTTCCGCTTTATTACTATTGTTATAACTAACTTTTGGGTTTATCATTTCTTTTTTCCTTGGCGTTACTGTATGTAGTGACTACTCCAGTGATTATTCTGACTGGACGGCAGATGCAGGAATCAATTTGCAACCACCAAAGAAAATTCCTAAAATTAAAACAAAGAAAGCAGAAAGCAGTTCCGAGGATGAAGAAGGACCTGAAAAACAAAAGAAGCAGATTAAAAAGGAAAGGAAAAAAGGGATTGAGGAGAAGGATGGACCGTCAACATCACCAAAGAAGAGGAAACCCAAAGAGAGAAAACAAAAGGTTAGATGTTCTTGGTGTATTATGGGATGCTCACTCCTGCTGCCTTAGAATTAGGTGAAGGATTCAGTTGCGTTTATGACTTAATATTGTCCAATTTGAAAACACATCATGACTTTTACTCGTAATAAATGATAATTATTAATACTTGTAAGTTAAATGATAGATTGCTCTAATAATACGCTTTCTAAATATGATAAGTTTCACTTGAGGAACATAATGTCCTTAACACCATCTTTTCTCAGACCAGGAACTCCCAGTTGAGTATTGGTATAACGTGTGCCTGTAATTTGTCAGCTGTGCTCTCTTCCCACTTCATTGCAGTTTCTTTGAGGTCTGCACAACCACGTCAAGTTTCTTTCTACCGTTTCCATGATTTATGATATTTGCATTATCCTTGGCCCGCTGTACTTCCCTCAAGGGGAGTGTCACTTGAAGGGGGGGTTTTGGTTTGGTCTCTCTGCCTTTTGTTTGCTTTCTAACATCACCGTGTCGCGCAGAGGCTGGCTGTGGGAGTTCTGGCCGAGAATGGTCTGACACTGGAGGAGTGGCTGCCCTCAGCCTGGATCACAGACACCGTTCCCCGCCGGTGCCCGTTTGTGCCACAGATGGGAGATGAGGTATCATCGTTTTTCCCTGTCTTCTTGCTTCTTTCAGCTTGTTTTTTGCCTTTTTAATTTTCATCTGTGCATTTTTTCCAGAGAGTCACTACCAGAATATTTTGGATTTTTTTTCAAAACATTCTTTGATCTGGCTAAAATGTGCTTTTGCTTCCTTTAGTCTTTCCCATACTTAAAAAATATTCTGCAGATTGTTGCTTTGGCATTTTTTTATTCCATGCTGTGGCAGTAACATTCCTTCTTGTACTGTGTTGGGTGTGTTAATGTCCTTCTGACACGTGTATACAGACACGTGAGGTGCTTTATCCAGTCAAACCAGTCCTTAGTTGTAGAGCAGCTTGTACGCTGAAGAATAGGTAAGAAATGAAATGTGAATTTAAGTTGTTTGGAAAACATCCATTTGGGACCTGAAGGTAAAAAAGAGGAATTAAACCCCTGGGTGGTTTTTCATGGTGGTTTTATTTGTTTGTTTAAATTCATTTATTTTGAATAAAAACTCTGATATTGTCCTTTTTGATTGTGTTCCTGATACCAGAAAACTTCTCCTGGTCTCTTACAACAGAAAACCATATATAGATGTGTGTGTGTGTGTGTATATATATAGTATATATTTGTAGATATGTGTTTTATATGAACTGGGCTGTAAACACATGGTAAACGTGGCCCAGATGTCCCAAAATACAGTAGCAAAGGGGTACCCACCAGTTTTTACTTGGGAATATGTAGCGTGTGAACGTTATAGTTAGTTGTGCGAATGAGTGGTATCGGGTAGAAGGTGATCCCTGTTCCTCAGGAGACTGCCGTGGTACTGGTGTGCAGTGTCTGCTGGGAATATCTAAGCGGGATGCCTCCTTTTACAGAAAAAATGCTTTATTTTGGTGAACAGGAGGTTTCCTGTCCTGTGCCTGGAAAGGAGTAGTCGCACCAACAGAGAGCCCGTTTGTGGTGGAGCTGCTGGCTCTGACATTCCACCTCTGCTACTTGCTCTCCCCAGATTTGCTCAAGATGCGAAAAGAAGCTGTTAATCTAGAAAGTTACTTTTGAGATGCACACAAATAGAAGATCGGTTTAATTAGAGAGATAGGATGAGAAGAGGTCTTGGGTGGCCTTTTTGGTGGATGGTGGGTATGTTGTGTAAGATTTGGGAGGAGAGATAGTTCGGATTCATTCCTACAGCTGTACAAACAAGTCAGGAAACCCAGCAGTGCTATATTTAGTTATACTCAGTGCCTAAGAATAGCACGTACCATCCCTTTTCCTTGCTGGATACTGGCATTTACAGACCTTTGTGGTGTGTCTTGAAGAGCAGCAGAGACACAGCAGGGAGATGGGACTGATGATTTGGGCTAGATGACCTTTGGAGGTCCCTTCCGGCCTGGATAATTCTATGATTCTATGACTGCCATGTCCCTGTCTGGTTATCGAAACATGATGATATTTGCTGGAGAATTCTGCCATTAACACCATAAAGACTGGTTTTGTTTAAAAAAAAACAACCAAAAACATAAAAATTGCAAACATGCAGAAGCAGGAATTCATCAAGATCAAAAATACGATTTCCTGGAAAAAGGCATCATTCTCTATTCCACAGATATCTTTGGTTCTTCCCACAGGAGCTGCAGTGCTTAGAGCCATTTACAAAATAAAATCATTTTGCTGCTGTAAACAGTGGGTTGGATTTCTCTAGAAGTTGAGCAGAATCACTAAACGTAGGAGGAATTGTCTGGAGCCAGCTCCACTAAATGGATATTTTTTTTTGGTTGGTTTGTTTGATTCGCTGGAAAGTACAGGGGAAACAATAGTCACAAGGTAAAAAGTATAATTTCAATTAAATTGGCATTATTTTAGATCTGTGTCTCAGGAGCCTCTTGCTTTTCCTGCCAGTAGATTCTGACAGCACTGGAGAGCGTGTGGCAATGCAGATGTTGGTGTGTTTATTGGTATAAATGCATTTTAAAATTTACTGGGGGGCTTTTCACTCTGCTTTGTTTTTTGTTCTGCCTGACCTTTATAGTCAGGCTGTTGCTCCCTGCTTGATGGAAACCCCATGTTTATGGCTTAGGGAATTTTTAGAGGATTTTTTTTTTGTTCGGAATGCATCGTAGTTGGAATACAGCTCTTTTCTAATTAGTCTGAGGAACCTCTGTTTTGCATTTCAGATAGATTCTGTGAATATACATTTAAGGTTTTGAGCTTCCTACTTCATTACGGTGGTGGTTTATAACAAAGCCATTCATCCATGCAGTATCATACACCAAGGGTCAAAATAAAACTAACACGCTCTGGATGTCTCAACCGTGGAAATCTATAGTGGAAGGATTGGGAAATTTTTAATAAGCACTTGAAATGTCCATTTTCAGTTTGTTGATGTCTTTGTTAGGCTGCTTGTTCGGTGGAATGGAAGCGAATACCATGCTCTTGCCAGAACAGTGTCAAACAGCTGAATTTTCCTTCTAGAATATATTTCTTGTTCAAAAAAGCTGTGATCGACCAGACAGTGATTGTAGTGACACGTGATTGTCACCTTAGGGGCTGTCCTGCAGCGATGAGTTGCTGGGTGGATCAGTGGAATTCACGTTGGTGTCACTGAACAGTTCTCTGGTGCGATGATAAATCCATGGTTGCGTTACGGGTTGCCTTCTGGTCTCACGTGTGTCATTTCGGATATTTTCCTCATAGGAAAAATGCTGTTCTAAATCTTTCCTGCTTTTTCTGTAAATGTTTCTGTGATACCTGCTTTATTTGGCCACCACTTAATTTTTGGAGATCCCGGGGACTTTTGCAGGAGAACAGAGTGGAAAGAAATTGGTAAAATAGAAAGTAACCCCTTGCATGGCAGCGGCGCGCTGGAGTTTCAGCCTTTCAAAGTCTTCGTTCGATAACGGTCACATTTCACTTTCAGGTCTACTATTTCCGACAAGGTCACGAAGCGTACGTTGTAATGGCCAAGAAGAATAAAATATATAGTATTAATCCCAAGAAACAACCGTGGCATAAAATGGAATTACGGGTATGACTTCTTTTCAGTTTTGTTTGTATCCTAATATTTAAAAAGTTTGGAAACCAACTGAAAGAAGATGATCCACCTTCCCCATCCCTTTCAAGGCCAGGCTGGATGGGGCTTGGAGCAACCTGGTCTGGTGGGAGGTGTCCCTGCCCAGGGCAGGGGGTGGGAACTGGATGATCTTTAAGGTCCCTTCCAACCCGAACCATTCTGTGATTCTAAGATTCTTGATACAGATGTTTCTAATGTCATGCTCTTCACTTTTTTCCCTTAATATAGTAACTTAAAATAGTCAAATGAAATCAGACCTTAAACTGTACTTTTTGCGTCGCCTCGAGCAGATGAGGTGGTTACACTTCGCAGCAAAATACTTTTCAAAGAACTTACATTGTGAAATAACAGCTTGTTTTGAAAGACTAAATTTCGCATACTTGATTTTGATGGCAGAAATCTGGTCTTTTCAGTATTCCCATATTTACATGTTTTTATAGCGATGATAGTCACCTTCACCGCAGCGGTGGTACTTAACGGGTTTGTTTATTCCAGGAGCAAGAGCTGATGAAAATAGTTGGGATTAAGTATGAAGTGGGGTTGCCTACTCTCTGCTGTCTAAAGCTCGCCTTTCTTGACCCTGATACGGGTAAACTGACGGGAGGATCGTTCACCATGAAGTAAGAAAAACAATATTATCTTGAAATGGGGGGCTTTTTTGAGGGAGGGGGTTCAAAGTTCAGATACCATTAATGTCGTGGCTTGAGAACTGTTGAATTCAAAGTGTTAATTTTTTACGTAAGTGCTTTACTTCATGCTTTTGCTGTTTTATGGCTTAATAGTCCTGTGTTCTGTTGTAATTAGGTACCACGATATGCCCGACGTGATAGATTTCCTAGTTTTGAGGCAGCAGTTTGATGATGCAAAACACAGGCGATGGAACATAGGTGAGTTGTGTGTGGGGAGGGTTTTTGTTTTTCTGAGTGTCTACTTATTTTCATGGTTATTTATTAAAAGGTTGGTTATGGTAAATAAATCCTAACCCTGTGCTGAAATGGGAGAATGGGCTCTGTTGGTGTTTGGGTGTGGAGTCCTGCTTTGTCCTTGACCAAAGCTGCAGCAAGGAAAGGAGACACTGAAGGTGATCTGTAAGAGAAAGGGCAAAGGAAATCTCAGCTGTGTCTTTGCAAAGAGGAAATGAGAATATGTTACAAAAATACGGTGTTTGTTGGTAACTGGTAACTTCCTGTAGCCTATACATTGCTTCTGTCTCTTCTTTTTTTTTCGATTGAAGGCCCTCTTACAACTGCATTGCTGCTAGGTTGGTTGGTTGGTTGGTTTTTTTCAATTCCTAGGATTTCTGCTGGAAATACAGAAACACCTTCTTCACCCTTGGAATGTTATGATCTCTAGATTATACGGAGGGAGCGCCCTTCCCGTCCCTTTGTACTTGTTTGAATTCTGTTCTAAACCTCGTAAGGTTTGGCTTCGCTGCCGTGTGATGTGGGAATGTTTTTGATTTGTTTGCTTTTGCCCGTGATCATTTATTTCGCAGCGTACTGGAGAATGTCCAGGGCAGGGGTTGGAACTGGGTGATCTTTAAGGTCCTTTCCAACTCTAACCATTCTGTGATTCTCTGATTCTATTCCAGGAGGATCCCTGCAGCTTTAGCTGTAGATGTTACAGGTGCACGTTCCTGTCTCTTACACAGCACCCACTTTAAGTTCCCCACACATTTTACATTTTCACCAAGGTGACGTTACCTGGTGAGACACAGTTTTGGAAAATTATGGTGAATCCTTCTTGTAGGAATTTTTCGTCTGCTGTCGGCGTAGATTTATTCCTTCAAAATAAAGCATCAGCCCCTTATCTGAAATGCAAGATCAGAAATGGAAGTATTTCTGGTGTGCTTGGTTCTGTTACATTCAGCACAATTGAAACTATCAACGGAAGCTTTGTAATTGTCCTAGAATTATTTGCAATCCATTAAACTATTAAAAAAAAAAAAAGGCGCCGTAAAGAAAGCGGAACATTTTTGAGAATATCTTTACTCCCTGTTAATTCGGACAACTGCAGCCGGCGTTTGGGTGGAAGGTGGAGATACTGAAATAGAAAAAATCCCAGGAAGACAAAAGTGTGAGGTTCTTGGCATCTCAGACTGCAATTACATTTGTTTTTGTATTAAGGGGACCGAATGCTGCGCTAAAAATTGTTTCTGAATTCCGTGGCCTGTAATACACAGACTCTCGTGTAATTTTTTTTTAATAACGCTTCTGACCTTTTTTTGCAGCGAGATGAACGCGCCGTGGTGGTGAAACCATTTCAAGTCAACAGCAAATTACTTTGCTAACCTTTTGAAGAAGCTTTAATAAATTTTATTCTTTTATCAGTCGGATTGCCTGCGCAGGAAAGGGAATAAAGCTCTGAGTTAGGTTTGGGTTGCTGAGAAAGCTCTCCAGGAACCCAGGAGGAGCTCAGCAGCACAGAAAGTATTCAGTTAAGACAGCACATAGTGTTTGATGCAAGTAAATTTGAGTCTTGGAGTTACAGCATTGAGATGTCTTACCTTTTATATGAAATTCAGAAATAAATTGAAATATAAAGAGTATGTGGATAGGTTTGCAAATCATTGTGTTTTTAATGCTCTGTTAACTTTCATTTTGGTTTAAAAGCGGCCTTTGGAAAGAATTCAATTAACCTGAGCATGACTCGTGTTTGCCTGTTGATGTTCCAAGTGTTCAAAAGGGTTTCTGGTTTGGGATCAAGCCGAAAGTATCCAAAAAAACCTGCTTTTTTGGGGGGAGGAGCGAGGAGCCTTGTACTGATGCCGTTGTTTTGTGTTCTCACCCAGGCGATCGTTTCAGGTCTGTGATAGACGACGCTTGGTGGTTTGGGACGATCGAGAGCCAGGAACCTCTCCAGCCCGATTACCCCGATAGCTTATTCCAGTGCTACAACGTCTGGTCAGCAAATTTCTCTGCAATCTTTTCTTTTAATTAGTTATTTCGTCTGAAATACTGACTGAGCAACTCGCTCTCGTTAAATTCAGTCATGCATCTCACTGCCAGTTTATTATAATACTCGTGTATAAATAAGTTACGTTAGAAACATTAAATAATGACCTTGTTGAAGCAATATTGGTAGATAAATGAAACGTGCCTTGTTTTTAAGCTGGGACAACGGTGACACGGAGAAGATGAGCCCTTGGGACATGGAGCTGATACCAAGTAACGGTATGGTACATTAATAATGTAATTAGCTTTAAGAGTGTGTTTAAAGAAGGGGAAAAAAATGTATGGTTTTATCTAAATAATCCTGTTTCTCTTGGGGAGTGGGGGGAGGGTCCACAAACCAGTTGCATTTGAAAAACATCCTTAAATCAGTTATTAAATGAAGGTAAATGAACTGGGGAAAAAAACCCACAGGTGTATTTAGACAAAATAAGTTTATGATGGAAAGAGACAGAAATGTTACAGAAACTTGCAACAGCTGATGGACAGCTGAAGGTAAATTTTTGTAGGGTTTTGTAGGTTGGAGCTGTGCCTGGCCAGGATTTCTTCCCTCAGGTGTTTTTGTTTTTGAAGGTTCGAGAAACGTTGGGCTGAACGGTGAACTAGAATTGGCATTTCCCCCTTGTCTTTTCTAGGAAACGTTTGATAATGTCATCAGTCAGAAGTAACCACAAATAATTGCTTTTTATATTATAAGTGTGTTAATTTTAACTTCTCATTTTGGTTCAACCCTGGTTTTTTAATGGGTACCTCTTCATCTAAGCTGTTAGAGTGATAACACGACTAAAATAAGAAATGAAAATGGGCAGATAACTAAACCTGAGCCTGACCGTTTTGCCAAAATCACTTCCTATTTATTATGTATTACACAAGATGCAAAGACTTATGTTTTATTGCATTTTCTGTTCCATTCCAGCTGTGTTTCCTGAAGAACTGGGAACGAGTGTTCCTTTAACAGATGATGAACGTAGGACGCTGCTCTATAAACCTCTAGATGGAGAGTGGGGTTCCAGGACCCGAGACGAGGAGTGCGACAGGGTTATTGCAGGGATAAACCAGCTCATGACTCTGGGTAAATCCTGAACCGTACGGGAAATGGGGGGTTTGTTACGTTTTTCAGACCATGGTCATGTGTATTCCTGAAATCGTAAAAAATGAACGTGATAAAATACACCTTTTATGTCTTGATTAACTGGAACAAAACTTTCTCATTGAACAGTTTTAAGTTTTTCATAGGAAACCTACATTCATATAAAACCTGTATTTTCCTCCTGTTTCCAAAGGTTAACTTTTGCTTTTTGGTGGATAATTTGACATACGTTAGGGATTTGGGGTTTACGTGCTAAAAACAACTACCTGATTTTTTTACTTTGGCTCCCAGAATCTCTTGTTGGGGTTAAAATTGCAAATATGTAGGGGGGAAAAAATAATCTTATATACTGAATTAGAGAAGGGATGGCTGTGTGTAGGTTCCCCCTGTATTAGCCTTTTCTGATTCCCATTTTCTCCCCCATTCTGCTTAGTTGTGCAAAGCCTTGAGGAAAAAGTAATAGATTAACGTATGAAAAGCTGCTTGAGATTTGGTTGTAGAGACGCTTTAGGGCGGGTTGGGAAAAGTTAAACGTTAAAACCTTTAACAGATCAGTGCAACATTTACGTGGTCAAAGCCGGGTGTCTGAGAAGGGGGCTCCATGATGAGCAAACTGTTAACTCGGCAGCCTTAGGCTTTGGGGTAACAGTAGTCATAAATGAAATAGAGAAGTTGTCACAGATAATTATTTTATTAACTGTTTTTTGAAATATTTTAAGCAAGATAAGACACATTTCCCAAAAGCCAGCAAACTCTCGACTCTCTAAATACTTCTGATACCTAAATGTCCCACGTGAACGTACCGCATGAGGCTTCCCTTCGCTTCCAAAGGAAGGGAACTATCCGTACAGTGCAGTCATCCAAATTACAGAATTTGATTAAAAAAACAGGCGAGGCAATTGAATTTTAGTTGTTTTCATTGTGTTGTCTAAGAGTAACTGTTTTACATTTTGCATTACGTTGTAACGCGTAGTTTGGGGTTTAACTGTAGCGTACTTGGTGCCTGTCGGTACAGACATCCATAGGAGTAAGTAAAAGAATTTTAGAAGAAGAACGATCTCTTTAGCAACAGCATATTTTCTGTTTTTAAAGATCTTTGAGAGAGACTTTAAAGGTTTTGGGGTGCTTTTGTATTACGGTAGTTTCCCGGGAGGTGTGAAATGTTGGTGATGTGTCTGAGCGCCCGGGATGCTCCTGAGCACGGCAAGAAAAATCCAAGTTTGTGTAGGTGCAGGGTTAAATTTCTCAGCATTCTCCTGGCGCTGGGGTTACTGGGTTTAGAAAGTGCCTTCGCCGGGAGGTGGGGACAGGAGATCCTGTTCCTTTTTTATTTCACAGCTGGATTTTCCCCTCTGTGTAAATGAGATTGAAATAGTATAACTTCTTCCGTAAGAATTCGTTTGAAGATGGGAGAGGGGCAATATAAAACCAAAGGAAATGAGCCTGTGTTGTAAATAACAGCACTGAGCTGCCTGTCTTTGTGTATGTATAATTTATACATTTAAATCTACTTATCAAATGCATGCCTTTAGCCTGTGCTTGCTGTGTCTCTGAGGAGCGCGGTGCTTCGTGCCCGACGGAGCGGGCAGTGATTGCGCTCCCAGCATCACCTCAGCCAGCACTTTGACGTGTAGAATATCACAAATTGTTCGGAATACTTAATTATTGTTGTTATTTTGGGGAAGGTTCGATACATTTCAAACAAAAGAAACAGCATCTGTTGCGGGGGTGTGAATCTTGAAAGCGCCGAGGTACTTCAGTGGCGTATAACTGATGATTTTTATTGTTGTTATTTTTCGTTCTGTCTAGATATTGCCTCTGCCTTTGTGGCCCCTGTGGATCTCCAAGCCTACCCCATGTATTGCACTGTTGTGGCGTATCCCACGGACCTCAGCACCATTAAACAGAGACTGGAAAGCAGATTTTACAGGTTAGAGCCAAGTCGCCGTTCCCGCTGTGAAACACCCTATTTTTGGGAGCTCTTTGTCTCATAAATCCCAACTGGGAGATGGGTACAGGTGTGCGCTCTCCCTTTCTCCCATCTTCTGGCCTTCATCTAAGTTTCCGGTTTCTAAAATTTTTGAAAGGATTGAGCATCTCTTCCGCAAAATCTATTTTTAGAATTACGTGGGGTTCACATTCCTGCTCGTGCAGGTGGTTTGTTCCACGTGAGATGCAAATTGCAGGACCAGAGGCACGGTCAGTGAAATGACTTGTAGTCAAAAGGATTAAGTTTCCACTATAATTTAAAAAAAAAATATATAAAATATGGTTTTTAATAAGAGAAACTTTAGAAATATGTCAAGTGGTTTTGTTCTAATGCACTTCGGGGGAGAAAATTAATACTCCTGCTTTATCACTTAACAGTGATAGCTTCTTAAATTATTGGCCTTGAAATTCCGACTTGTCGGACAGCCACAAAAATAAATTTTAACTTTTTGACACCGTTTTGAAATTTTTCTAAACCATGAGTGCAATTGCTGGGGCTTTTTTGGCACTAAATACTATCTCTGTGGGAGCGTGCTCCCTTTAAATTACTTGCGTTTCCTTTGGTTGTTGGGATATTTCTGGTTTGAAAATCGGTGTCCTTCCAATCCTGGTTTTGAATAAACACGGCCAGCGTTTTGTTTTGGGCCAAAATAAACACGGCCAGCGTTTTGTTTTGGGTTTTTGTTTTTGTTTTGTTTTTGATGGGTTGATGTAGTGCTGGGAGGTATGGTTTAGTGATGGTGATGCTCTTTGTATGTTGTGTGGGCGTCTGTTTTTGTCAGTTAGGTTGACGGTTGGACAAGATGATCTTTAAGGTCCCTTCCAACCTGGAAGATTCTGTGATTCTGTGAAATTTTGAAGTTCATGTGTGGTACTTGCAATCTAACTGGAGATTGAATTCTGGATCATTTAAAAAAAACAAAAAAACAAAAACAAACCACCTGGTTTTCAAAAAAGTAAACACTTATTTTTGGTAATGAGCTTAACCTTCTTCAGGACGTGGTTTTATTAGTCTGTAGCTTGGCCAGGCCCTGGCAGGGAATGAGCAACCCCCTCGGGTTGTGCTTTCCAGTGCAATTGTTTTCCTCACCTTCTGCAGGAGGGGTTGCTCAGATCGCTTGGGATTCTGGCAGTTTTTCATGAGGCTTACCTTAAAACGTACTTTTTTTTTGTTTCTCTTCTGAACTAGGGATCTTAGCTCACCTCAGTGTTCTTAAAAGACGCAAAACAAAACAGGAAAGAAACAATCTTTCCCAGTCCCTACTGGCATGGCATAGAACTAAATACTGGACCCATGAATGTGATTAAATTGCATCTAAAAGCTTATACCACACTAAAGACCTGAAGTGATCCCCCACTTCACTCTACGCAACACTTGGGCAGAGTTTCTTTTCATCGTGTTTTGCTAGTGTGAAAATGGAGGATTATATATGTATTTGTGGTTTCTATGCAGTCAGTTTTTATTTGAAATGATACGTATTTTCTTTTTCTTACTGCTGCTTTTTTTAGATCTGGATTTAATTTTTTCAGTTATTTTTGCTTTTGTGCATTGTTTTTCATAATGTGGCTATTCTATAGTTAGGTCGTTAAATTAGAGCTATGTAAGGAATTCGATCGTCGTCTGTCAGAAAAAATGTATGCTTTTAATAATGTTTTTATGATTATTTCATTAATTCTCAGTCATGACTTAAGAGGTGCTATAGGGTGGGTTGTGTGTAGCATAAAGGCATAACAAAATACAGCGAGACCTGGACAGGCTGGAGAGTAGGGCAGAGAGGAACCTGATGAAATTCAAGGGCAAGCGCAGGGTGATGCACCTGGGGAGGAATAACCCCCTGCACCAGGACAGGTTGGGGGTGACCTGCTGGAGAGCAGCTCTGAGGAGAAAGACCTGGGAGTCCTGGTGGCCAGCAGGATGACCGTGAGCCAGCAATGGGCCCTTGTGGCCAAGAAGGCCAATGGCATCCTGGGGGGCATCAGGAAGAGTGTGAGCAGCAGGGGGAGGGAGGTCATCCTGCCCCTCTGCTCTGCCCTGGGGAGGCCCCATCTGGAGCACTGGGACCAGTTCTGGGCTCCCCAGTTCCAGAAGGACAGGGAACTGCTGGAGAGGGGACAGCAGAGGGCTACAAAGATGATGAGGGGCCTGGAGCATCTCCCTTATGAGGAAAGGCTGAGGGACTTGGGTCTTTTTAGTCTGGAGAAGAGAAGGCTGAGG
>VXAK01011798.1:326706-337695 GCA_013399435.1 Arenaria interpres | reverse complement strand
CCTGCTGTGGGTGACCCTGCTCTGGCAGGGGGTGGGACTGGATGATCTCCAGAGGTCCCTTCCACCCCCAGATCATTCTGTGAGTCTGTAACAGTTGAAGCGTCACAGCAGAATTTTCCTGGGGGGTGTCAGCTCTAAATTCATAAAGCCATGTGAATAAATGACTGTGGAAATCACCCAGGAGATGGGAGCCTGGGGAAGCTGCTGTTTGCTGGCCACAACAGACAACATAGCGCAGTGTGCGTGTTTTCTGATTTAATTAAAAAAAAAAAGGCTGGGATAATGGATTGGAAGAAGGCTGTGAGGCTTGTTCTCCTGTTTTACAGACACGACTAGAAATTAAGTCTCTCTTCTTCCTCCCTCCCCTCCTTCCGTACGCAGGCGCCTCTCGTCGTTGATGTGGGAGGTCCGGTACATCGAACACAACACTCGCACCTTTAACGAACCTGGGAGCCCTATTGTCAAATCTGCCAAATTTGTCACCGATCTGCTGCTGCACTTCATCAAGTGAGTTGCTTCGTAGGGCTGTTGTTCCTCCTGTCTCTCACCGAGGTATTTAGCCTTTTCAGATCAAAGCTTGTCTTGATGAAGAATATGTGAGTTTTCAAACCAAGATGAAGTTCTATAACAGGTTGATTGGCACAGGTTGGCGTGGCATTTAATTTCAAGAGAGTTTTAAGTTATAAAAAGGGGTCTGAGTGTCTTCCCGGAGCGAGAGATCTATTGATAGGTAAGTTAGGAGTTCTGATTCAGATGTGAATAAAGCCTGTCTCGATACAAGGGTGGGCATTTAATTCTAAAGCCTTCACAGTTTATGAAAATGGAGTTTTGAGATGCAAAAGAAAAATCGGTGCTTTGTAGTCAACAGAAATAATAGCTGTCTTTCAGGTGTTTCCCTATCATTGTCTATAGGGAAACTCTGTGAGAAGTGTTTCGGATTGCTCGCAGTCAGCTGACACGTCTGCAGCCCTAAAGTCAGTCAGAAGAGTTTCCTGGGCCCGTCCCCGGCCTTGATTTCCTTGTGGAGGGGGAAATGCTGCTCTTCCCACGCTGTGGAAACAGCAGCTGCTTCATTAGCTTCTGTCACGGACGGAGTGATTAACTTCACTCGTTAGAGTGAAGCAGTGAAATATTTATTAAGGTGAAACAGCGATTTAGCAAAACCAGTAGTAAGTGCCATAGAACCAGTAGTAAATGCGATAGTGTTTTACGAGATTTGATGTCAAGGCACACTCTATTATTTAGTGCATGGAGGACAGGGTCAGACACGCTGTCAGGGAGACCCTCCCGTTGAGTCACGAGGTTCAGAAAGGACCCCCTTGCTTTCTAAACTCCTTCTCAGAGAGGAGTCTAGGTGCGGCTGGATCCAATCCTAGTCCCAGACTTGGTCAACGGTTTATGTCTAAAGGATTATATATGCGCAATCAATCCTTTACATTACTTAGCCAAGATTTCAAAGTTTAGCATGCTATTAGTCACTTACAGAGAATCTGTTGGGGCAAGGAATCTCTCAACCTCGAGGAGTAGAACCTTAAGCGAGCGTCCTCACCAAAGGGGAGATCCTGGCGTGCAGCCACTGCCCTACAGGAGAGCTCAACAGGCTCTGGGGCTGTCCACTATTTGTACAGTAAGATAACTGACCTATAGTCATATTCTCATGGCAACAAAATATCTAGGTCCCCACTCCAGAATGTATTTTGACTACGTTGCCAGCCATCCCCCCAAGTCCAGGTGCAAGTTATCACAACTGCTGTTGTGATGGCCGTGGTGGCCAAGGCCTGAGCAGGAGCCGGGGCTGGTAGAGGGGGGGGGAAGCAAAACAGGGAGAGTACAGCGCCACAGCTTCACACAAATCAGCACGTTTTTAGTCATTTCGTTTCTCGGTGTTAAATTGAATCTTGTTCTTTTGTTATTTCATGCGTTCTTATAAACAGTAGAATCACATTCTGCAGCTGGAAATCTGGGGCTGTGACTCCGTCCGTGACTCTCAGTGCCTGGGAGGGCTGATTTTGGCTGGAGAGTGAAAAGTCCTTCATCTGGGTCAGATGTTAGAAGTTTCAGTGAAATGCAGCTTTAGGAACAGATCTGTATCCAAAGGCCTTCTCTGTTACGAACTTTGTTCTTTAACGTCTTGTCCTACGTTGCTTTTTTTCCGATTAATTAATCAGCTCAGGGTTTTTCAAAGTGTGCGTTTTTAATTGGCTTAGTTCAATTAGTGCAACACATGGATATTCTTATTTAATTGTGGCCTGTAGCGTGTGTCTATTCATATACTCACTGAAGTGAACTAGCAATGCAGAAAAAGCCCAGAGTTCTGGGTTGGGGTTTTTTTTTTTTAGGGTTCTAAACGTAGGGGAGAAGGAAGGCCTAGACTATGGAAGGCAAACCCCGCGCCTCTAACGAGAGTGAAATATCGAGGTGCCTCTGAGAATTTCAGGCGTAGTCTAAATCACCAAAGTCTTTTAAAAAGCAGCAAATTGGGAGGGGAGGGAGCTTGCTGGATTTTGATTTTTATTTTTCACCTTCTCCCCAGCTGTTCGGGTGCTAATCCCAGTAGCCTGCGTTACGGATTACGATTCCGGTCTAGGGTTGCGTTACGCGGGAACTGAAAATCACTATTTGTTTTGTTGAGTTAATTATGCAGGTTTTTACAATGACAGCGTTAGTCCTTACAGAAATAAACATTACGTTTCAAATGTCTGACATTTTGGGTACTAATGTGTTTAATTGCACTTTTGGATACTAAATCCAGGGCAGAGTTTCTTAGAAAGCCAGCCGGGCCCCAGCACCCTTTATGAGCTATAGGATTAGATTTTTCTAATGCTAATCAATGCACAGGAAAGGAGTATGGGTTTTTTTTCACCATTAAGTAGTTGGTGTTTTACCGAGTGCAGAGAATATTTTCCAGCTTTTGGGGCAGAAGATTAGCTTTCCTTATTACTGCAGTAGTTACCTCCTAATACTCATATAGCACTAAACACCTGATTGTTTTATTTGGGAATGGCTTCTTAAACGTTCTCCTCGTCCCAGGCAAAACAGAGTTGGTTCCGTAGGTGAAGACAGAAGATCAATGTCAGTGTGTATTTCTTTCTTCACGCAGAGACCAGAGTTGCTACGACATAATCCCATTGTACAACGCGATGAAGAAGAAGGTGTTGTCTGACTCCGATGAGGTAAGTGGCATTGATGGACGGGAGAAGTGGGACCAGTGTCTCTGTCCTGCTGGGTGGGAAAGAGCCGGTTTTGGTCACTCTAAGAGCATGGGTTGTACTTCTCGCTCCCTTAAATGTTCCTTTTTGACAGCTGGGAAACTGGGTATGAATCCAGCCTCCTCTCCTCTAGTTTCTCTGTTTATTGGAGAATTTAGGTGCTTCTTTAGGCTTCTGAGAGATTCTCAGACCTGATGGTGACAAGAAATGCCTCCCAGAGGGACAGGGATAGAACTGTAAAGACTCAAATGATAAGTGAAGTATAAAAGAACTCCCCTACTCATATATGCTTATATTTTTTTAACCTTTTTATGCGACTCATTATCTTGCTCAAAGGAAGAAGAGAAAGATACAAATGTGCCAGGAACTTCCACTAGAAAAAGAAAGGTAATTTTTTTTTTAATGATTTATAGTGCTATAAATAATTAGAAGTGCATTTGTAAACACAGGATTATAAAACTGAAAACGTTTTTATTGTTGTGTGATCTCAGTTTCTGGGAGGTTTTGAACTTAACGTGACTGAAGTGTTGTTCTACCGAGATGTTCAATGGAAAAGCGTTTCTGTCTGTGCTGCTGCACGTATGAGTTGGTTAATCAGAATCTCCATTCTGCGGGGTATATAGTGTATCTGTGCTATACCAGGCAATGTTGTCGTTCCAGGATCACCAGCCGAAGCGGCGGCTGCGTAACAGAGCCCAGTCGTATGACATTCAGTCGTGGAAGAAGCAGTGCCAGGAGCTGCTCAATCTCATTTTTCAGTGCGAAGACTCTGAACCGTTTCGACAACCCGTGGATCTCCTGGAGTACCCAGTGAGTATTTCAGGGCGGGAAGGCTGGTGAGGTCGTTTCTTTTTCAACTGTGACCGTTTTTCCAGCTCTTTTAATTGAAACTTCAGGCAGCTTTATTGACTTTCTTTTCAGTGCTTGGTTGTCACCTGATAATAATAAAGAAGGGTCTGGGGAGACCTTAGGAGTCCCTTCCAGTCCCTAAAGGGGCTCCAGGAGAGATGGGGAGGGACTCGTGATCAGGGACGGGAGCCATGGGACGAGGGGGACCGGTTTTAAACTGAAAGAGGGGAGATTGAGATGAGATCTGGGGAAGAAATTCCTTCCTGTGGGGGTGGTGAGACACTGGAACAGGTTGCCCAGAGAAGCTGTGGCTGCCCCATCCCTGGAGGGGTTCAAGGCCAGGCTGGATGGGGCTTGGAGCAACCGGGTCTGGTGGGAGGTGTCCCTGCCCAGGGCAGGGGGTTGGAACTGAAAGGTCTTTAAGTTCCCTTCCAGCCCAGACCATTCTATGATTCTATAATAATGTTTTTCATCATTTTAAAGTAATTTCAAAAGAAATTGTACTACTTTGCTCTCTTAAGGCGTTTTTGGGGATGCCTGTGCTGTTACATAAATTACAGCTTTTGCAGTTAAGATGCATCTTTCCTTTTCTGGGTGAAAAATGGAAGTGCATCTGTTTGGTTGTTGCATCTGGCAAATGTTGTCACGGATCATCTTTTGTTTTCATTTCAGAGGTATAAAAACTAAAAGTAATTCCTAATCTCAGTCATCTGGGCTTGGTGCAGAAACGTACCCGCTGAAGAACTGTAGTGAAACGTTAACTGTAGCTTAACACAGCTTCTGTTGGCTCTCATGGATTAAGTTAACTTCTTGTTAACTTTTGGTATTTAAGGTTTTTGTTCTAGGAATATCCTTCTGTTTCCTCCACAGCCTAGGAAAAAAAGAGTTCTGTCACTGGCTCGAACAGGGCCCTGTTTCGGCCTGTGGAGTTCTCATTATTTTAGTAATAGTTCCCTGAGTTGGCAGGGCTCCGTCTGAGAAACCGCTCAGGTTTCAGCAGGGATGTGCTAAGCCTCTCATTGGGTTCAAATGCTCAAACTTCATATTTTAAAGCTCAAACATGTAAAACCAGTGTTAGGCTTATTACCAAGCTTGAGCTGCTGAGCCACCCGGAGAGCGTGTAGTCACGCTTTCCTGTCGGGGTTCTCTTTGTGAGAGAACCTGTGTGAGCCTGTCAGGGAGAGAACCCTTAGGACACAAAATTTTGAGCTCTCTATTTGAGTAAATCTGTTCACAAAATGAATTAAATCTTGTATCAGTTTTCTTCTAACTGTGACGCTCTCAAGTATCATGTGAGGAGTTACGTTGTGTATGAGAAGGAAGGAGCAAAACGTTGTTAGGAATATTCCATACCTATTTAAAGAGGACAGTTTTGTTTAAAGAGGTTTATCAAACGCATCCTAACGAAAATGATACATTAAACCTTGGGGAAAACACGTCGTAATACGTTGGTTTGCTATTTCTTAACAGGATTATAGAGATATCATTGACACTCCTATGGATTTTGCTACTGTTAGAGAAACACTGGAAGCTGGAAACTATGAGTCACCAATGGAGTTATGTAAAGATGTGAGACTTATTTTCAGCAATTCCAAGGCCTATACGCCAAGTAAAAGATCAAGGGTAAGACTCTTTCAAACAAACAAAAAAGAAAAAATGCTTACATCTGAAAAANACTTTTTCTTTTTTGTTTTTTGAAAGAATGCTTACATCTGAAAAAACAGAGGACAGAAAACCAGAGAGACAGTGGAGGCAGGAGCCTACAGAGCTGTTCTCGCTGAGCTGATACTGAAATTCTCTGCTCGTGACAGAGTTGTTAATATTTTCTCTCCTGTTGACTTGTAGGTGCAGTATGTGTTAGCGGTGAAAGTGATAAATTGTCTATTTACACACATTCAAGGCTTCTGTGTAGCTTTTCTTCTGCTAATATGCTTTAGGTGTTAGACTAGAATTATGAATAGCCTTTATGTTTGGCTTTTCTAAACAGCAAATTAATCATCAGGACTTCTTTAAAACGCAGGGACGAATCCCTTAGTAGGTGAGTGGCAAGGAGGACTGAGCAGTTTGGTCTCTGTTCAGTTACTAACAGACAATCTCACTGTTCAGGCCTAAGAATCAAGTCTCTTTGGCTTTTGGTTGCGTCAAAGGGCAGAGCTTTTGGGGCAGGGCTGGATTCTTTCCTGGTTTGTCTTTCTCGGTCTCCTGAAAGCGAGATAAAGAGGGTGCTTGGCATTATCTTAGCTCTGGTGTGGTTTCACAGATTCTTGTGATGTTTTCGTATTTTTTCATGTTTCTTCCAAGCAGACTGGTGTAGTAAGTAGTGACCTTGTAGCTCTTCTTTATCTTACTTAGAAGTGGAAAGTTCTGATGTCAAGAATTTTAGTGTTCTGGACCCTATGGATGTTCAATGAGTGCAGCACACAGTTGTGGAATGGTGATGTTTTCACTCTGACTTGTCATTCAGTGATATTTTAGCATCTCACTTCACATCACTGATGCTTACCTGAAACCTAAACCCATCAGCTTTTTTTTTTTTTTGCCTTGGCACATTAGACATAATTTTTTATATTTTTTTTTTACATCTTTTCTTATGAAATGTCTTCGGATGTCCTCTCCAGTAATGCGTTCAGGATCTGGCACTCCCATAGTTTGCGTTTCATGTCCCAAGAAGATGCCGTGTCCCCTGTGAAAGTATTTAGACGGTTCACTTCTGTGGTTTTGTTTACAAAATTCATAGCAGCTCTGCTCAAATAATTAGTTGTGATCTGATCTGAGTTCCATTGGGTCTCTCTGTCAATCATCTGAGGCCAGAGGGGGCGGGAAAAAAAAAAGGGAAGAAAAATGTGCACTTAGGAAATTCTGCTCCATTTATTGTACTTTTTGCAACCAACTCACTGGTAGTATCAGCTCCGGAAGAGGAGTGGGGTGATGTTCGAATCTGGGATATAAGGAGGCAACTCAATACAGAAGAAGATTAGTTTTCTTGACCCTAGGTATGATACAGTAAAACTCTGTTAAGGGTCTCTCTCTGGTTTCTGCTGAAGCTGGAAAGGGATGTGCCTGGAAAAGCAGTTGAAAGGGTGGTTTTTCCAATTTTTCCTTTTGTGTGTGATCTTCAGTTGTAACACACTTTTCAAACCCATGAAAATAAAGCGAACCTACGCGTGGGTAAGTGCAATCAGTTGAGACAGACTAAATTTCCTTAAAACGTTTCCATATTAATCAGTTTAATTTTCTAGCTATTGATGGGTGATAAATAAGCAAAATGATGCCTTGGAAAAGCGTAAAACTTGCTTGTTTACTGGCTTTTCTCCTTCAGATCTACAGCATGAGTTTGCGCCTCTCTGCTTTCTTTGAAGAACACATCAGTTCTATTTTATCGGATTATAAATCCGCCCTACGCTTCCATAAAAGAAATACAATAAAGAAACGCAGGAAAAAAAGAAGTAGAAGCAGCTCAGTTTCCAGCAGCGTTGCGTCCAGGTACGTTGATTCCTTCAGTGTCCCCTAAATGCTGCGCAGGTTGGCCGTACCCGAGCAGTAGAGCTTCGTGGGGGTTTTAATCGACGCTTCCTTTACTGTGCCCTGTGCTGCAGAGTTACAGCTCTGACATGCGCGTCCCTATGACGTGGAAGAGTTTTAAACTTAATTAGAGCTATCCTCCTGCTTAAAATTCAGTTAACTGCTAAATACAGTAAACCAGCATCGTCGGGACGGTGATGGCATCATGCCTTATCATACAAATATAGCATTTATCGGTAAGATTCATTTTTCAGAGGCTCACCACTACCTGAGTTTCCCCGGTAAATGCCATGTTTTTAACATACATCATACGGAGACGGTCGTTTTACTCCGCGATCTCAGACACCAGCCCTTCATTTTATTTATTCCTGGAAAATAAAATAAATAATTTTTAAAAAGCTGTCATCCGGGATACAAATTGTTACTCCTTTTCTCAGCCCGGAAAGGAAGAGGAGATTAATAAAACCTCCGCTGAAGGCGGAAACTTCTGCCACCTCTTCGTCCTGCGGGCCCGCACGCGCGGCGGCACCGCGACACGCTCCGCCTCAGGTGAACGGGAAAGCGGCCGAAACCTCTTCCCTCGTGCGGACTCGAAGCAACAGGGGAGTGACGGACGTGGCTGTTACGGAGCAACCCTCTACTTCTTCAGGAGCAAAGCCTTTAACGATAAAGCCTTTAATTACGAAGCCTAATACTACTGCAGGGTCAGCGAAGTCAGGCAAGTTGTCTCTTCGGTTGGTGTTGGGTTCTTTTTGGGTTTTTTTTGAACGTAAAACTTGCTTTTTTGGAAATGGAAGGCATTTCTCTCAGTTAAGGCCAGTTCTGTTTTCAAGCCGCTGAGCTTTTGAGGCTTATCAGAGGAAAACTGAGAAACTTGGGCTGTGTTATTTTATCCAGGAAGCTTTCTCACTTCCAGAGCACTGATTCAAGTTGTTTGGAGTAGAACATGACTTCTTTTTTTTTAGCCAGATAAGATTGAATGTGGTATAAACTACTTAATAGGAATAATACTTTTATTTTATTTTTGTCCTTCTAGTACTGGAGAATTCCACCAAACATTCCAAGAACCAGAATGTCGTATCCATCCCCAGTCAGTCCGATTACAGTCACAACACTAGGAATAACTCCACGAGAGAAAATCCCGAGAAAGAGAAGCAAATCAAGCGCAAAGTAAAATCTTCCACCGTTAATCAACAAGGTACGGGGTTTCTGTGGAACTTTTTCCCTCCCGGTTACTGCTGTGGTGGCTGTAGTGTGTGCTGGACCTTAGTTGTGGTGATTTGGGGGTGGGGAAACGACTGTGGGTGAGGATTTAGCGGAATAGGGAAGGCCAGGGGAACAACTTGGAGTCAGTTTCCTTCTTGATGAATTAGCATGGGTCTGACTGCTCCTAACGCTGTTTCCGTGCTGTGGTAACAGTGTTGTCAAGCCAGATTTGATACATTAACATATCTGTACCTTCATTTAAATTAATACAGAGGTCGGGTTCTGAGTTCTCAGCTTCCAGAGCAGACTTCTGTGGGGTCACGCTTTAAACCCCCTGGGTTTTACTTCATGAAACTTGAGTGGGTTATATTTGGGTCGGCAGCGCTGAGTGGGATTACACCCTCCACCACCAGGAGCGTAAAGATCAGAGCATCCCGGCTGCAATTAATTCTTTAATTCTTGTGCCACAACAGAATAGATCTATAGGGTGTTGCCTGCTTCTGTTCAGTTATATTTGTATGGGCTGATCGGACCCGGTTTCATAGAATCCTCTGACTGAACTTCCCTTAAGAGTCAAAGCTTCTGTGGAGACTGAAATAATATCACTTAGTCATAAAAGCTTTCCTGTTTATGAAGGAGCTCTGAGCTGGGAAGCAGCTGGGAAGCTTCACGAAGCATCCTTGCTCTGAAGGTGGAAAACCAGCAGTCTGCACTTTGGTCCCCACCTAATTAATCTGGTGACTCCTTGGAGGAGTCCTCTCCCTGAGGATTATCCTTTCTTTCTTGCTCCTCCGTGCTTCTGAAAAAGCAGCTTGTGGTCTGATGGGTTAAATCATCTATTCCTTGCAAGCTTTCCCACAAAGGCCTGGGCTCTCGCCGCGGTCCGTGGCTAAATATGCCCCTGTTACACAACTGGACATCAGTGCAAATTACATCCCTTTCTTTTTTGTTCGAGTCCTACGTTTCTACCCTTTTCCTTGCTTATCGCTGGAATATCCCTGGTGTAATGACCTGGCTCTCAAGGATGTTACCCCAGGCTGAAAGTAAACCTTTCCATTTCTGCGGAGGTGACCTGCTGTGAAGTTTGTGCCGTAGCAGGTACCAACTAGGAGTTCTTGTCCACTGGTGCGGCCACAGCCAAGAAAAACACCCGAGTTCTTCCCTTTTTTCTTTATCTGTGTGGGGTTTTTTTTTTTCTTCTTTGTGGTGGTTTTTTTGATTTCTTTCTTCAAGCTGCCTAGAGCCAAACCCAAGTAGAAGTTAGTCCTCATCACGTGCTGACGTGAAGCTCTTCGAGCTCTGCTTCGGGTGTCTTAGATTTTGAGAGGTCGGCAGTCGCTGTGAATGCGGTCAGATATTTTAGTACGAGTTTTGTTAAGGCAGGGTGAAAAGGAACCTAAATCTGTCAGGTGCTAAGCGCTCGTGTTTCTTCACAGCAGATTGCAAGAATAATGCTCTGGCATCGGGAAGCGTTCAGGTGAACGGCCACGGAGGGCAGCCTTCGAAACCTCCCGTTAAAAGAGGTCCCGGACGGAAACCGAAGGTGGAGACTAATTTAAACAGTAGCTGTGAAGTGGTGCACAAGAAAAGAGGCAGAAAACCAAAAAAGCTACAGCTGGTTGAACAGCAAAAGGTGGCAGAGCAGAACACAATCCAGACTGCGAGGGATATACCCGAAGAAGCCTCCGCTTCTACCGCATGTAATTCTCTTTCTGAAAATAATATGAAGGAAGACTTGTTACAAAAAAAAGGCCGTGGGGGTAGAAAGCCAAAAAGAAAGATCAAGACCCACCAGCCAGGCTCGGACCTTTCAGTTCCTGCGAATGTTAAAATGCAGACGAGAAGCAGGAGGAAAAAGATCGAGGAGCCCATGGAGGAGGGGTCTGAAGAGCTTAAAGATTCTGAACCTCACATGAGAACTAGAAACCAGGGTAGGAGGACAGCCTTTTACAATGAGGATGACTCTGAGGAAGAGCAAAGGCAGCTGTTGTTTGAAGACACCTCCTTGACTTTCGGAACGTCTAGCAGAGGCCGAGTCCGGAAGTTGACTGAAAAAGCAAAAGCTAATTTAATCGGTTGGTAATTTTTACCAAGGGTTTTACTTCAGAACGCTACGAAGCAGGTACAGTTAAGGAAGAGCAGACCAGACTTCTGCTTCCCTGCTGCTATTATGGGTTGGGAGAGTATGTTCTGATCTGGGGAG
>VXAK01011798.1:293137-325566 GCA_013399435.1 Arenaria interpres | reverse complement strand
TCCTTTTCGAGTGTCAGTACAACGTACCATTTGCAGTGATAAAAGCTGTGTCTTGTTTGAAATAGCAAGTTGTTAACATTGTTCTCAGATGTATCCTTCTTTTTTTTTCTTTTTTTTTTGGTACTTTTGGTAGAAAATAATGCACTGGTGGGGTCCTTTGACAGAGATGTTTTAGACAAAATGTATAATTGGTTAAAGGATTCAAGGAAATGACAGGACAGGTATGGAATGCTGAGGGTGTTTACTTTCTGATCCAGATTGATTGTTGTTTCTACAACTTTAGACGTGCTGAAGAGGCTAAAATGACCTACAAAGAAGAGTGTTGTGTGTATATATTAATATATACATAAACACGTACCTAGAAAATATTACCCAGGTATAAATTTTTTTCAGGATTTTTTAGATAGCACTAGAATTGAAGAGAAATTTTAAAATGTCATACTTTATAGTTTAATTTTAAGGGGAAGATTGGTTATTTTCAATTATTAAGGTTCAAAAGGCCAAATCACTTTTTATGCAATCATGTTTTATACAGTGGTCTCATTGCACATTGTGTTTTTCTGCACTTTTTATGGTATATCACGCTGACATAAGTCAATATACACCCTAAAGAAAAAAATTCCATTTAATGATTGTGCCTTGTATTCTATTATTTCTTGCATCCTTAGTAAAATTAAGTTGTCTATTGTAAATGATAACTATATGACTTAGGGGAATGTATTGTTATATGTACTGCTCTAGAAAAGAAAAGCAGTTATTTATTTGTTTATGGTACATTTAGTTATTTTATACCTTTACAAAACAAACTTTAATACCATTTTCTATCACTTAAAGTATTGTCCAGTTTTAAGGAAAAAAAAAAAAAAATACAGAAGTAGTCGTATTTTCTGAGATCTGGTATGGTACAAAAATGTAACCACAATTTTCTGGTTATACATTATTTTGGAAGTTTGGGTAGTGGGAAAGGGGGTTTTTTGTGTGTGTGTGACCCTAACTTAGTTGAAAAAATAAACCTGAAATGAAACCTCAATTCTGTACACCGTTACTTTATAGCAATCCTTTTTATTTTTTTATTTTTTTATTTTTACAAACTTCATCTGCAATATCTGGAAGGGAGGGCATACAGAATTAAGACCTTAAATTTGCACAGATTCTCTATACTTATTTGAGGCCTAATTCTTCACCCTTTATTTTCTGTTACAAAAAAAGAAAGAAATCTTAACTGTTTGAGCCAAGAACGTTGGTATCTGGCACCAAGAGGAACAGGACCGTGCGTGCTGTGGATAGCAAACAGGTACCCACCAGACCTAGTTTTACGGAGCTCGTTACGCATTTTGCTACAAAAAAAAAAAAGTACTAAAATATTTTCCAGATCCTCTTTTGTAATTGTTACGGATATGAATTTGGGAAGCAGGGATTTAGCTTGCATTTCATTTGTTGGTGTATTACTCCAATCGTTCGGTTGAAATGGAGTCACCGAAGCCGTGGAGCGCTGAGGAGCGGTGGTTGGACAGGTCAGTGCGGCTTCACGGGTCAGAGCTAATTGTTCATTTTGTCACATCTCCCTGATGAAGGCAATCGTTTGAAAACGTGTAATTTCCTGATGTTATCTGCATTGTAATAGACGAAATAGATTCCATCTAAAACTCAACTTCTGTATTTACTCCCCGTTTGTAATGATGTTTTATATGGCATGTTTATGTATGTATTTATATATGGAAAATACCTTGTAAGTTTCGGAGACTGAAATACGCGTTCCCTCAACAGTAGGTAGAAAATTGTACATCTTAATTTTACAAGAATAGGCCTTACCTGCAGAACATGGGTACTGCTTCCCACCCAGTAACACCAGTGACTTCAGCCAGTAATTTTTTAATTCATATCAGACGCATTAATGGTTTTTTTTTCCTTTAAAAAAAAAAAAAAATTGTGCATAATTCGGGTCAAATTTTTTATATAAGCAACATTAAAAAGCTATTAGAAGTTGATATCAGATTTACTTGAAAGTTCTATTTTTATAATTTAACGTCACTAGATCGCAGACTTTATTTATGATACTTTCGTCACCATCAGACTGTGCATTTCGGTTGGGGAAAAAGTGTATTATTTGAGGTTGTTGTGACATACTGTATCAACACGGAAAAAGAGCTTTTTATTACAGAGTCTTAACATTTTTAAATGTGAGCAATAAACTCTTGGTCGGTGTTCTGAACTAATTGAAGAACTCTAGCTATGTGCATGTTTTATAATGCCATCTCAAGTACCTGCCAGCTGGTTCAGAAAAAGGAGTACCAGAATCTCGTGTGCTCGTTTCTCATTTGCATTGTAAATAGTCCATAGGTTCGGAGTCGCAGACACGCAAACGATCTTACAGACCTGGCAGCAATTAACGCAGTTTTAGTCATTCAGTTCTTTTTTGACGTGGGTGTGAGGATACTGTCCTGGTGCTTAGACTGGGAAACGTTAACGTCGGTATTTTACCGCTGGGTGGTATCTTTCTAAGAGAGTGTTCTCTAACGACCGATGAGGAAATCACTTCTGTTGCTGTGCTCCCGGTGTGCTCGCAATGTCGAACGGAAACCACTGTACCTGTGCCTCCCGAATTAACGGCTCTTCGGCCCTTTCCTTTCTGTTGTCAGTGTGTTTTCTGGGAACTGAACTGACATTTTTACCGCTGTAGTGTTCCTCCTTGTCAATATTGAACTAGAGCTCTTTGTCCCTGGGCAGCGAGCAGCGATACACCTTTACAGAGCAATGTCTTCCTCCGGTGATTAGCCTGCTGTGATATATATTTGCATATGTTTATTTGTACAGTGTCCGGTTTGTACATGTGCTCAGTTTGTTGATAAGACTTGTAAGATTGAGTTGGTTGAGTTAAATATTACTATGGCTTAATATTTGTAAAGCTATGAATTGATAAAGGACCCTGATGCAGCACGTAGGATATATTAATAGCTATAAAAAAAAAATAAATGGTAGTGTAGAGACAACTCACTGTATTGCTGTACAAATATTTTTCAAGTACCAATTCTGATTCTGTGCCAGAGGCTTTTGTCTTACCAAAAAAAAAAAAAAAGACTACTTACAACCCCCAAAAAAATAGCCTGTCCATTCCGTAACTTCAAGCTTGTTACAATTTTTACACCACATTGTTAAATCTTTTGCTCACATTTGTCGGATCAAGGACTACAAGTAAATGCTTCAGCGTGTAATTTGAATTTAAGGACGTGTTCAATGGTTGACTGGTTCTATAAAAGCAATAGGCTTAGCTGAACGGGACCCTTTCACCCCGTACTCGCGTAGTAAATTGGAGGTTAGAGGATTTTAAGCTCGCTTTCATCAACGCTTCCATTTAATTTGACGCACGCAGATCTCGCTGAGGTAACTTTAACATATTGCTGGTCGATCGACATACAGCCATATGGCAGTAACGACGTCGTGTCCCGAGTCCTTACCTTATTCTAAAGTAGTGTATTTTGTCCACAGTAGTTTTTCCAGAGGTTTTTTTCCTTTTTGCTTTTTTTATTTAACAGTTGAGTGTTTAACAAGAATTGACGTACAACTCTGCAACGGCGCTGTGATACAGAGGGTCGGGGGCTTTAAAACCTCACCTGGGAACAGCAAAAGCTCATTTTCTGTTTACTGCCTAATGAAGCCAAATTAAGTGTGTAAAATTGCTATACGATGGAGTTTCTTTTATCCCTGAAGTTCTTGTAACGGATCGGTTTCCAGGGGGACCTAGATATTCAACTGATAAAAGGGCTGTTAGTTTTCCGCTGTAAATTATTGTATATACAAGCTTGTTCATACGCAGAGGAAAGTGTATTAAATTCCATAAAATTGGCCAAGGCTTGACAATGTGTTTCCAATAAGAAATCTGGGATCGACAGCTTACGTAGGTTCCTTTTCTCTGATCAGGAATGCAGCTCGTACGCTTCCTACTACGTCTGGGGGAAGTAACGGGTGGCTTTTTAAACCAGAGCTAACCTCTAGCTGCTTTTGCATCTGTGCTAGTTTTAAGGTGGGAATTGGCCGTGTCATTTTACAGTGTGTTAGAGGAGGAAAGACGCCGAGAAAGCTAGAATAAATCACAGAAGGCGGCGATTAGCTTCCCCCCCCCTCCTCCCTCAAGGGTCTAACGGCCTCAAGGCACTCTAGAGAGAAACCTTATAATGCTGCAATAAAATAAAGGTGGAATAAATGTAGCTTTTAGGGGCTCGGTAGTGAAACAAGTAGTCATTTGAATCCTTTTTAATGCAGATAAATACATCAGGAAATTCACTTCAAATAATGCAAACAATACATTTTAGGAAGGGATGGTAGGACCGTGCTATGAATTTCTCCCCTGGAAGAAAGAACGAGGTGGTACGAACTAGGAGTAGAAAGAAATCCAAGTACCTGTCCCGTAGAGAGGCCAGTGGGATGTGCACGGACTGGTTTGGGCTTGAGACTGTACAGAAGTTACATTTTTGGACCATACTGAAACCGCAGAAGTGTGGCGGAACAACTGGAGGATGATCTTGCGGGAATTAAATTCTTGTCATCGTGTTTAAATACGGATAGAAGGGAGCTCAACTTCGAGGAAATGACCTAGGAAGGTTAATTTTGAAACTGACACATTTTCAGATTAAAAAAAAAAATAAATAACACTTATTTTGTACAGAATTATGTAAACCACAGATCTGTTGTATGTAATGAGTAACAGTTTTGGAAACTATAATTCTTTAGCTTTACCAAGGTTGTTTGGTTTTGTTTTTTTTTCCTTCCAGAAATCTGGATTATCATGTTATAACCTGAAGTATCTCGCCAGAATAACAGTGCCCTTTCTTTTTGTACATATGGATTGGAAATTTCTTTACTGTTATGTGGACACTTTCTATGTTAGTTTTGATGCATAATACTTTGAATCCTTTTATACAAACTAGAATGTATGTGTAAGAATTACTGTCACTGCAATGTAGTAATTACAAACTTATTTTTAAATAAATAGAAAACATGTTTTTCTAAGCTGTCCGACAGTGTGTGTTTCTATCTCGTGATCTACTGCGCTTTGGGACGATTGCTCCTGTGTTCTTCAAAACGGCTTAAAACAGCTTGTTTGGATTCCTTGTAGAAAATAGTATAGCGGTGTGTTCCGCGAGGACAAAATTACAACCAAAGCACTCTCTGATAGAGATCAAAATTTGTTACTTTGGGGGGGTTTTCACTCAAACTGCAGTTTCTGAAGGGCAACATAAAGGCATCTGGCACTGAAGAGGCCACGTTGCCAGTCCTCTTGGCTCGCTTTGCCGCGTGCAGCAGGGTACCCCTTGCCCTCCGAGAAGCCGTCCCTGTTCAGGTGACCAGAGCTACCTCCAACCTGTGGAAATCTCTGCTTCCCAACAACTCTACAAGTTAAAACCGGTTTAGCAGAGAGAAGTCCCCCGCCCCCCTGCAGGTAGAGTCACTGCTCTCCCCTCCAGTTGCCCGGATGGGTGATGCACAGAAGAGTCAATACGTGCTGCGCTCGCACAAGGCTCTGGGCTTTGTTTGTTTGTATCGGCGTGTTTCTGCTCAGTAGGCCCGGAGCAAAAGAACTGCTGGGTATTGCAAATACCGCACCCTGTGGATTCTGCTTCATTTCACCTGTTATTTGCTTTAGCAGACGATCTTTTCCTCCTCGCGTACCTCACCCCAAACCACAAGGAAGCGAGAGGAGAAGCCCTCACCTCGCAGAGGCTGAGCCGCGGGGTCAGGGGATGGTGGTCAGAGCGGAAAGGATTGAGTTCCCTCGAGCTTCCCAGCCGTCTCCTCCGGGGGAGCCTGTGGCAAAAGCAGGACTCGCTGTAGCACATCAGGAAAAAAAAACCACAACCCTCTGTTGTCTTACGGATCTGTGTGAGTTTTAGAAATTGGCGTGTTCTGCTGGGAGAGAAACAATTCATGATACTGAAAATGCAGCACCCCTGCATATTTCTGTGAAGTGCTGGAGGTGGTAGTTGTATTGTATGTTGCATTATTATCGCAATAGCGGTGTGCTCTTCCAAAAACAACCCACCCCAGGTCCGGGGGTTTCAATTTAGGCCAGATTTTAGTTTTGTAACCGAAGCAGTTCGTATGAAGCAGTTCATGATTTTTTGCGCTTGTTTTTCCTAAGGGGGGGATTTTAGAAATCTAAAGTCTGTTCTTTTCGAAAGGTCTCTTTCTCTGTGACTTTGCACCGGACCCTTAAAATGCAACCCCATCCCCGTTCTCTCTCCTCACGTGTGACAGGTGGCTTTTTGAAACCTACTGCCCTTAGTTTTGAATAAGAGTCGAGATTTTTCTTAGGATTAGCAGATGCTGTGAAATGTTGGTATCTGACAGGTAGACGCTGACCGTGCCAGCCCTAATGCTTCATTACCCTGATAATCAATGGTAATTACCCTGATAAGGGGAGTAAATGTACTCCCCTTAGATTATAATGCTCATTAAATGAAGGAAACGATGTACGAACGTTGAAGCTGACCACTTTGTTTCCGAAGTGAGAAGTTCTTGTACCAAAACCTCCGCCCTTTCCTGCCCCAGCAATCCATGCCAGCTCCACAAAAGGGCGTTTGTCACTCTTCCCAAAGACAAACGAGCAAAGTGTAACGGCTTTAAAAATTAACCAGTGCTTCTTTTTGAAGCACAGGTGAAAATAAAGCAAACACCAGAAAACTAAAACCAGCAAGCGATGCGGGAGGTGATTGGAATTTAAATAACATACAATTGAGTTATTGTACACAAAATTAACATGCAAAAGTGTAATTTTGGTGGGTTTTACTAATGCAGACAGGAAGCTCAGAGCCCGGACTGTCAGGTTATTTTTCCAGCTCCGACAACTCTTGCGTGTTGGGTATCTACCTGCACAGCAGGCTTAATTGGCTCTAACACAGGAGCGTAGTGAAGATTTACGAAACCCGTCTCGTGCTTTGAAATCCGTGCGTGCCCAGGGGTGGTCAGCCTAGAGAATTCTGGAATGCTGTTCCTCCTCTGCTAACAGCCCTGCAAATTTCCTTTGTGCTGCCTTTTCCTGTCTCGGAAATGGGGTGGTTTCACCTATATTTGGTCCTACCTGCATCTCGCTTTATTTTAGCTTGTAGGCAAAGGGTGGGGGGAGGAAAAAAAAAAGGAGAATCAAGAGCAGAGGCAGGTAATCAATTATTTCAGCATCAAATTTCTGCAGAGGCACATTCCTTGAGATACCGAGTTCACGCTAAATGTTTAGTTGGTATTCAAGGGGCAGGCAGCCTTATCTGTTAATCTCCGCTTTGTCTCAGGTCTCTGAATTTGACTTTGAACAAGGATATTCAAAAGAATAAAGACTGTAACTTAAAATGCAAAGTTAGTTAGAGTATGACTAAAACACCAGAAAAAAATTACTTTACATTCTACTGGAGAGAAATCTAGTGGGGTTATTTTCCTCATTTTCAAGCACGCTAATTCAAAATGTGAATTCTCTTTATCATTAAGGAGGGTGGTGTAAACTCCCATTAACCACTACAAAAGGGAATGCAGCTGTATTCCCAGCTGTCAAAAACTTCCCGTTCCGCCTGGAGTTTATGTTGAGGGGGACACCTACAGAACAAAATTACTTAAAACAGTAAAACAGTCTAATTAGTGATCACGGCAGTATCTTTCAATACACTGCATATTTTTACCCAACTAGAATGTCAACATGAAGAGCTGGGGGCACGTGCGTTCTGTGCTCCTGCTGTAATTGGGCGACATGGGTTAATCTGAACGCACAAGTGCACTGGGAAGGATTAAAATCCCAGTGCTGGAAACTTTTATTCTGTTTAACGGTTGTAAAGGCTTCGAGGTTGTAAAATGTGCGTTAATACTAAAATCTTTTGTCAGATAAAGTTATAAGGGAAATGAGAGGTTAAATTATTTAGGAAATTTACTAGAAAAAAATCATATAACCTGTGTCTTTAGATCATCTGAAATCGTCTTATGGACTGAGCTTTTGTCTTACACGCTAACTTACCAAGTTGTCATTTTCCTCTGGCTTTGGAAGTGTTCCAGGAAAATGCTGTGTATCATCGCCGCTAGCCTTTTGCCAAAACTTACATTCTTACTAACTTTTTGTGAGCTTTGGATCTTACTTGTCTTGGTGCCCTTGACTCCCTGTTAAGCCTCCTCTCTCCTCCTTAGGGGACTGATACTGTCAGGGAAGACTCTTGGCAGAAATAGAGCTCTCCGAGTAACAGTTCCCTTATCCAGGTTTCAGAGATGTGTTGAGCATTCCATTTTCCCTCTGTGCATGCGATGTGATTGTATCGGGTTTATGGAGAACTCTGTCTTCACAAAAGAGGCTGGTTTGAATTTTTACAGAACAGAAAACGGTTTTCCTAGTTTTCTACAGATCGGTAATTGCTGTTGTTTCACAGCTCTGTGAAAATACACCTGTCCTATCAAGTAAGAGAAATTTGGTTCTTTGGAACATCTGGAAGTTCTTGCTTCTGCATGGAGAAAAAGAATGGTGGAAACCAGGAGATTTTATGTATAGAAGAAAATTTATGCAAGGAAGAAACAGAATTAGTTTGGGAAGAGATTTTTCCCCTCCCAAACGGCTGCACTAATCCCCTGGTTGCCGTTGGGCTGGCTCTGCCTGGGGCTATTGCGTGCCTGGCTGTGGTGGCCCACCCGGGGTAGGAAAGTTGGGGAGCTCTGTGGCGATAACTGCTGCCTGTGAAGAATGGAAACCACTGTGATCCTGTGCAGAACCCCAGTGCAATCAGACCACGAAGATCCCTTTAGTCAGACCAGTAGCAAGGCTTGAGTCACGCTTAGAGACCTTCAGGCTCCCTGAGGCGGGATCAGTTATTTCTGTGGCTCCTGAGGTTCTGCCCAAGAGAGGGGTTAGGTCCTTCTATTTACTGCAGCCTCGGCTGGCAACATGCAAACACAGCCACGATGGCCCCAGAGAATCTGTTCTCCTTGGGGTGGGCTGTGTGGGGCAAACGGGAAATAATTGCTGTGGACCACAAGGTATCCAGAAAGGTTCCTTATTTTGCATACCTTAGGCTGACAGAGATCCAGCTCCAGTCTGAAAGCTCTCTGGTGCTGAGGCTCGTTGTTCTAAGTGCTCACAACTCCTCATACCCCCTCGGGTGCCACAGAAATCATTGCGGCTTAAAGTCATGGCTGAGTTTTAAATCTGAGCCAACAATTTTTGAGATGCAAGCCCTAGAAGTGAGGAAGAAACGGAAGACACAGGAGTGTGGGAGTATTTCAGCCCGTACCATCACACGGTCTAGTTCCTGCATTTTTCAAGTCATTTCTGAGACCATTTTCACTTTGAGCATGTGCCTACAGGATAAAGTACTTTCTCGAGTTTTTCATTTGAAAAGTGTAACACTGGATATGAAAAGTAAGCGACATTATTAAACTGGTTACGGCTCGATAACATTTCCCCTTTTCTTGATGGGACTGCCCTTTACCGAGATGTGCTCAGTCAGCGAGAAGAGAGGGCTGGAACAGTTCTTCTCCCTTGGTAAAGCTCAACATTTGCAACCGCTGAATTTTCCATATTTGTCTGCAATGTTCCCACTGCTCTGATCTCTCCGGGTTGGTTGAGTCTATCCTCCTCTTGTTATTTGGGTGCCAGCAGGAACTCTGATGGCTGTTGAACTTACACCAGAGAAGGCCCTGACAAAGAGGAGACTCATTAGCCGGTGCCAACCTGCTCAGCAGTCACGGTGGTCGACATGTGAATGATCGAAACCACACTGGAGACTTTTGTTTCAGCTACACCTTCACCCATCTGTGACAAAACCAGGCCCAGGGAGTACCACCAAGTGCTCTCTGAGCTACCAAGAGGGTGATTAGAGGCACGCTGTGAGGCTAAAGGTTTGTGTTAAAACACGACATCAACTTCACGCTGGAGAACATTCCCTGACATTCACAGCAGATTAAAGGTGCTCGTCCATCTTCACAGGAAAAAAATGACTTCAGGGAGTTGCAAATACGATTTACTTAACGTTAACCCGGAAAAAATAAGTAAAACCTTGTTCTTTCTTTCTTTAGAATCTCCTTAAGTACGGTAAGGGTGTAAAGTCCACTCAGGTGTTTGTTTTGTGAGAATGCGAAGCCCTGATTCCATCCACCCACGGCGGGAGGCCTAACCACACGACGGGGAAGACAGGAGGTAACACTCTGTCAGGAAAACCTGACACGGGCCTCAAGCCACCAGCCTTCATAGAACCATGGAATGGTTCGGGTTGGAAGGGACCTTAGAGACCATCCAGTTCCCACCCCCTGCCCTGGGCAGGGACACCTCCCACCAGACCAGGTTGCTCCAAGCCCCATCCAGCCTGGCCTTGAACCCCTCCAGGGATGGGGCAGCCACAGCTTCTCTGGGCAACCTGGGCCAGGGTCTCACCACCCTCACAGCAAAGACGTTCTTCCTGAGATCTCATCTCAATCTCCCCTCTTTCAGTTTAAAACCATTATCCCTCATCCTATCGTTCCATTCACTCACCAAGAGTCCCTCCCCATCTCTCCTGGAGCCTCTTTAGGGACTGGAAGGGGCTCTAAGGTCCCCCGGAGCTTTCTCTTCTTCAGGCTGAACACCCCCAACTCCAGGTGGGATTTCACCAGAGCGGAATTGAGGGGTTTTTCACCGCTCTTGGTTCCCTTTTTAGGCGTTAAAACTCTTCCCGGCCCGGTGAAGGGGGAGGGCGCGAGGCCGAGCGCGGCCCTTTCCCGCCGCTCCCCTCAGCCGCACAAAATGTCCGCCGCCCCCTAACGGTCGCTACCTGCCGGCAGCGCCGCCTCCACCGGGGAGCTCAACGCCCTCGCCGGTCAACGGAGCCCAGCGGAGCCGCCGGGTGAGGGGCTGCCTAAAGCTGTGAGGACACCGGGAGGGAAGGGAGGGTGGCGGGGTGGCGCCGACACCTGCCGCCGGGCGGGCTCTCCCCTCAGGGGCCGAGGGAGGGACGGGGGGTCCCCCCGCCTCACCTGGCTGCCGGTGGGCGCCGCTCGGCTTCGTGGCGTTGTCCTCCGGGGCTTGTGGCAGAATTTACCGGGCAGGGGGGGTTCGGCGGCTTCTCCCCGGGCTGCGGTGGGGTCTGCGGCTCGGCGCCCGGGCGGGGGTAAAGGCGTAGCAGGTTTCTGACAGGTTTTCAGGTACTTGGGAGTACTTTGATTTGGTGGGGGGGGTGTCCAGCTTTGGCCCAGGCTCTCCCTCCTCCTGCTGCTTCAACCCTTTCCTTTCGCTGGATCCGGCTGCTCAAAAAGCTGCTTTCAGAAATGGGAGAAGGACCCGCAGGGGCAGGAGTTCACGGGATCATACATAGAACGTTTAAATTTAGACCTTAAAGATCATGGAGTTCCAACCCCCTGCCCTGGGCAGGGACACCTCCCACCAGACCAGGTTGCTCAAAGCCCCATCCAGCCTGGCCTTGAAGTTTTAAAGTAAAATTTAAGTAAATTAAGTTGTTGAAACACTGTGGGCAGGGTGGTAGTGTTCCCCGGGGGGTCCTGTCCAGCCCCCCAGCCTGGCAGTGTCCTGAGGGTTATTTTATTGAACTAATATGTGACCCTTTCCTCCCTCCCATATACATGAGTAAACAAGTGCTCCAGATGGACAACTACTGATAATGTCTAAAATTAGGAGTAGGGTTTTTTTGTGTTTGCTGTTGGCTCTGGAGCAGGTAACGCAGAAGTGAAAAATACGGTTTGTGGTGAATCACACGCACAGATGTTTTCATATTCCTCACAATATTCTTCGGCGTTGTTGTGTGATCTCGCTTGCCTTTGCTGGGCCGTTTCCATAGATCTCGCTTCCCGTGTACACGTGTGCTGTGTCTCTTACAGGAACCCAAATTATTTGGTAAGTGACATAAATTAGGATAGCAGGAACAAGAAAAAACTCAGGAACAACTGAAACAATTTGGTTGTGCTTGCAAGCTGGGTACTCTTCTGGAGAGTGTTAGTTGTAACAGCTGCTACCAGAGACTAACGAGACAGACTAACGAGAAAGAACAGAGAGCGGATGTAGGTGACTCTTTGAACGTTGCAGTAAAGCTGAGAACGCTGGTGTAAAAGATGCAAATCTCAAATTTCAGCAAGCCTCAGTCCTGATTTGAAAAACCCCCGGTAAATGTGCTCCTCAGCTGAAGGTGAGTATCTTAGGTTGATGAGGGGCGAGCCAGGGATGTCTTAATGCATTGGTGAGGTGTGGGAGGTGCCGGTGGAATGAAGGGCGATGGCAAATCCTTTTCTAGTCTCGTGATGGGACTGTGGCACAGGGTGTTACCATCTTGGTAGGATGCTGTGCCTGCCTTCGGACTGAAAGAAAAATCCCTCAGTTCCGTCATACACGCAATAATCACTGCATCTAAATAGATTCCTCTTGGGGGCATCAATCTGATATGTGAGACGTATTTAATACACTTAATTAGATGATAGAGCAGCACAATGAATTTTGTTCCTGGAGAGCAGCTTTTTATTGCAAATTGGACAACCATACAACTTCCTCGGTTTTGTGGTTGGTTTTTTTTCCTATTTCCACATGAAGTGTATAACTTTTAACTAAGGTTTTGTTTTCTTTGTCTTGTGAAGCTGCCTACTTTAGTCTTCTAATTGACAGGCGGCTGAATATGAGCCGGCAGTGTGCCCAGGTGGCCAGGCAAGCCAATGGCATCCTGGCTTGTATTAGAAATAGTGTGACCAGCAGAAGCAGGGAGGCGATTGTCCCCCTGTATTCAGCACTGGTGAGGCCACGCCTGGAGTGTTGTGTCCAGTTCTGGGCACCTCAACACAAGAGAGATCTGGAGGTGCTGGAGCGGGTGCAGAGGAGGGCAACGAAGCTGGTGAAGGGCCTGGAGAATAAATCGTACAAAAAACAATTGAGGGAGCTGGGACTGTTTAGTTTGAGGAAGAGGAGGCTGAGGGGAGACCTCATCACTCTCTACAACTTCTTGAAAGGACATTGTAGAGAGGTTGGTGCCTGTCTCTTCTCACAAGCAATTAGGGATAGAACAAGAGGGAATGGCTTCAAGCTGCAACAGGGTAGGTTTAGACTGGACATTAGGAAGAAATTCTTCACAGCAAGAGTGGTCAGAGACTGGAATAGGCTGTCCAGGGAGGTGGTTGAGTCACCATCCTTGGATGAGTTTAAGAGTCGTTTAGATGTGGTGTTGGGGGATGCCGTGTAGGGAACAACTTTGTAGAGTGGGACAGATGGTTGGACGTGATGATCCCAAGGGTCTTTTCTGACCTGAATGATTCTATGATTCTGTTAGTTTTTATAAGGACCCTCGACCATAGTTCAGTTTGACCTGATGTAGGTGTGCTCCAGATGTAGCTGAAATGCGTGTGTTACAGGTACTGTGTTACTTTGTGAGCCAACAAAACAATCTGAAGCAAATGTTTAAAATACTAGGCAGCTAGGAAAGCTGATGGCTACATTTTGCGTCTTTTTTTCTTTTTAATTCCTCTTTTCTGAGCAGGGAAGTGTCTTTTCAAAAGCTTCCTGTTGGAATGCCTCACGTCAATGCAGCTGTGGCTCTGCAGATCTGCGTGCTCCTCTCTGCGCTTCCTGCACAGTATTTCATATCCCAGCGGTACGGGATGGACTCCGCTCAGCGCATCCAGATAACAGAAAGGTTGTAAGTCTCTCCTTCCCGACTGCATTTATTTATAAGAGAGTTCTTCTTTCTCATCCCCAATGACACTTTGTCCTGGAAAGTTGGAGTGTGGGTGGAACACACTGGCCGTTCCTACGTGAAAACAACATTCAGATCATACCTCAGACATTTTTGTGGCTTAATGTGACTGTATTTAGTTGTTTAAAGATGTCCTTCAAAATTTGAATAACAACTGTTGTTTCCTTCACGTAAAAATCTGTGTGTGTGCAGGACTGTGCCTTAATCTCACTCTGCTTTTGGACATCCTAATATATGTTACTGTGGGTTATGTCCCTTGAAAAAAGGGGAAATAAAGTGTCCCATTAGTAAGATTATTTCTGACTTTCCGTTACCTTTTGACCCTCACTGTTAAAACAGATTTTCTTGCCTAGTACGACCCAGTGCAGAGTCTTAACCAACAAAATTGGCAAATGTTGGTGTCTTGAAGATGAACCCTGCGAAGAGAGACTTCTGTGACTTAGTTCTTTTTTTATCAGGCCAATCTTCTGCTCTCATTACTTCATGAGTTCTACAGATGAACCACACAAAAATGCACCACCCAGGCTGCACTGTTATTAAAACTAAGTCTAGCTTTGAGCGTAAAGACCCAGATTTAAATAACTTTCAGGTTTCATGGCGTGAGTCAACTACTAATCATTTAGATCTATGCAAAAACTTTTAGGCTATTTTTAAGAGTCTTTTGGTTACGTGTACCATTTTTGAGATGTCTCATGCTCACTATTCTCAAGTAACAGTTGAAACTGCAGAATCTGATGCAATTTAGCAATTCCTATGGTCTGAGGACAGAAAAAGCAAGCAACCTTTTCATGAAAAATGGCATTTTCCCAAATTTACATATGGTTTACTTGTACAAGTGACAACCGAAAGACTAGTAATTTGCAGTCTAGATAATAATCTTGAGGAGAACTTGTTCCTGGTCGCTGACTTTATTTTTTTCCTGTTTGCTACAGAAGCAAAGTTTAAATATTAAAAAAATATTATATACAAGTACTGTAGAAGGTTTTTAAAACAATGTGATCATCATTTTTGCTACTAAAGGATAATTGCCTCTTGGAGCAGCTTTACACATTCTTACTTGAGTCTGGATGCGTGGGCAGATCGTTTAAAGCTGTGGCTATCAAACACAAGGTAGGATATTACATACTGTCTGCACTTAATAAATTTCAAACGTGGCCTCTTAAGAGGAAGGTGTAGTGGTGAAACTAGTAACAAGGGGGAAATGTCTCTTATTTTCTTGTTGAGACTAATTTGGGACTTTCTGCCAGTTTTAAGAAAACCTTTTGCCTGTATTCTACACAAACGTGCAATTTGAACTTTGTGCAAAACTAAATATGAATCATGGCAGTAATTCCATGTGTGTTATCCTCTACTTTAGCTGTGAAGACAGGATGATTAACCATATTAATGATTTTAAGCAGCTACACGTTTGGAGGATCAGATCCTATAACATGGGATGGGCATCTTATGCTGGATATGGGAGTTGGAGTAAACTTCAATTAGGAAACGCTGATGGGAAATCTGTGGGTTTAGGAAGAAGGGAAACTTGATTATTGGGCATATGACTGAGTTGGTCTAGAAAAAGTCAGATTATATCCATTTATATATACGCCATTTTAAGGAGACTTGTCTTTAAATCAGTATAAAATCAGATATAAAAATGTACTAGAGGATAAAAGGCTTGTTTGTGAGATTTAATTCTTGTAGAGTAGAAATAGTCTAAAGGTTTTACCTTGCCTGGATCTTCAAAGGTCCTTTATTATTGATCCATAATCAAGGACATCAAGTCCTCTGAAGTGTGGAAGGTTCAGGCTTGGTTTTGCCCCCAAGGGAGCTGTATAGGGATGGAAAGAGAAGCCGTGCTTTCCTTAGGTTCCCCATAAATTGCTTCGCAACTTTGTGGAAAGCTCCAGGCATTGCTAAAGATAAAGCCTTCAAAGACCAAATGATCCTTTGGAACTGCTTGTGTCTCCTGAAAATCTTATAAAGAATTGGTTATCCTAAAAATATATTGACATTTGAGACCTTCCTACTATATTGGCTGCTGTTTTCACCAATGCAGTCTGACGAGGCAGGGTATTTGCTCATTCCTGTTCTTGTTAAAAGGTATTTGTCAGCCTTAAGTCTGACTTGAGCTAAACCAAGACTTTTTCAAAACAGTATTTTCTGCGCAGCTGTGTAACCTGCTCTCACTGTCTGCCAGGCGGGGCGAGGGGTGTGAGACTGAAAGAGGGAAGACGGTGAACACCGCGAAAGAGGAAGGAGACCAGGACAACCGATAGATAGTTCTTTGGCACCAACAGGTTGCTGACTGATAGGAGAGGAGAATGTTAACTCAAATGCATTTGTTCACAGACTGCTCCCTTACATGGCCAGCAGAAGGATAATAGCAAATATGAAAGCTCTCCTTCCCGCCCCCTCCAAGCGTTGAGTTTGCTCGTTGTTTCTTTCCACTTTTCTCTTTTTCACAATGGAAATGAAACCTATAACCCACCTCCCCTTCTTAAAGATGTCCCTCCCCTACTTCCCGCCCTTTAATTCACATGAAATTCAGCCTAGTGCAGAAAGAGAAGTTAACATTTATTGTAGCCTTAAGCTGGGACTTAATGCCAGACCCTTTGTCAATACCAAAGGTAACCGATCTTAAAAGATTTCACAATAGAATTTATTAAAAATACTGAAGAATCACTCTGTTGGAGTTCGGAATAATATTTGCTCACCTGTAGAAAATAAATGGGTGTCCTCTGATACAAAAATTATAATGCAGCTTTCGAGTTAGGTAGCCGAAGAAATCAGACTTACAGTCTTTGCTCCTGTTGGAACAAATTCCTTTGTCTTGTCTATTCCTTAAAAGCAGTTTTAATGTAAAACTCATTCTGTTTGGGCTTCAATTTGTATCACAGGCTTTGCAGAATCCCTCTGTTCAGACAAATCCTTAAGATAGTAATAATCAGAAGGCCAATTATCCTAAAACTCAGTTTTTAAAGAACTTGTTTGAATGTTGGGTTATCAATTCTACATTTTAGGAATTGGTACTATGGAGAAAAGGAAACTAAAATTGGCGACAATGAAGCAGAAACCCATTCTTATTTTGCAGGTATTAGAGTTTTTGCAGTCCTTTTGGATTTTACTTGTGATGCTATCTTTTATAAGGTCTTCCATAGTGAATTTCTAGACTTGCTGTGTAGATGGTAGTCTATTTTCTTTT
Source organism: Arenaria interpres (assembly GCA_013399435.1). NCBI lineage: Eukaryota > Metazoa > Chordata > Aves > Charadriiformes > Scolopacidae > Arenaria > Arenaria interpres. Next base: position 308,703 of record VXAK01011798.1, on the reverse strand, counting down.
TTTTCCCCTTCTCTTTAAACATTATTGATAACGTTCAGTAAGCAAACCAGAAAATGTAAAAGCCAAGGCCTTTTTCCCCTGTGTTGTGTATCAGTACCGATAGGATATACTTGCTATATGTATGTGTCTGTTGTACTGAATAGAGCTGAGCGTGCCTGTTTTGCATTGAGGTATGAAAGAGCGGTAGAGCTTTCACATGATTCAAAACTCATTTAGATCAACTTTGTAAAAGGAAAAAGAAACAGTTGACCAGTCGGCTGCTGGAAAGAAATTGCCCCCAGTCAGACTGAACAGAAGAATTTTGTGACCTAAGCTGGAAAAAACTAACGGCAAAATCCGTTAGTGTGCGTAAGCACACAAAAATATTGTATGTAAGGCTTAAGTAATTGTCAATATATACATTTGTTTAGGTTTTCCAAACCTCTGTTAAGATCAAAGGCATACAAACAGAAAAATGTGTCCCTTGGCTTTGTCAAGTATCATAGTAAACTTCAGGGGGGAGGGGAACCAAAGTACCTGTTCCCTTGTTTAGTTTGTTATTATTCCATCGCGTCTCTTCTGGTAGAAGGCAGGAGAATGTCTGTTTAAATGTTTAATATACTTGATCAAGCACTTCTCCTTGCTAAATCTCTTTTTTTGTTAAATTAGAATCAACTCATGTTCGCAGTCCAAAGCCTGAACATATTCAGTTCAGTGTGGGACAGGTGATAGTTCACAAAAGATTTGGCTACTCGGGAGTCATCGTTGGATGGGATGAAAAAGCTAAAGCTCCAGCAGAATGGCTACAGCACAAATACCCTCCAGCGAAACAGGTCCGAATGCATTGAACTCGTGCTTTATTAATATATAGACAGAATAACTCGGGTTAAAAACCCCTTGGAAACACTGTCACGGGCAGACTTTAACCTAGTGGCAAAGAGAGCGTTGTATTTAAAGTAGCGGCTTCAACCTGGGATGTTTGAGTGGGTGGATTTCTCATGGCGCGTTACTGAAGTCGAGAGGCTGCTGAATCTTTGATCTGATCATCCAGAATTGGTAACAACCCTCACTGCACCCAAGAAATGCAAGTAATCCTTGGCGTTTAATCCATTTCAGTCAGAAAGCCGTGTTTTTGGGGATCTGGATACTCGGAATGTAAATCTATTTAACAGGGTATTTTTGTTAGAATTCTTGAGGCTTTTGAAATTCTCCAGCCGAAGCCCTTGTTGTATTTGAAAATCAGATGCTCAATCTTTGCTGACAGTGCTGCTCTGATCACACGGCGCCGCACGCCCTGCGGGCTGGCCCTGACACGCTGCTTCGGTGGCAGGAAGGCACCAAGCATCACGTCAGAGGACTGAAAATGAGAAAAAAATGAGAAACTCTGGCCGTAGCAGGGAATTCACTCACTCACTTGTGAGTTCAGTTCCTTCCCTGCTGCAATTTTATCCACCTGCTGCTCATCTTTGGCTTCTAAAACACCTGTACTTTTCCTTTCTTTTCTCCTCTCCTTTCCTCCTCTCCATTTTTCCTCTCAGGATTGTCACCACCTGAACACCCCTGAATTTCCCGTCAGGCATTCTGATTCTTTTTATATTGTTCTCTTCTCCCAGTGACCTTGTGTTCATCTTCACTGTTTTAATTTCAGTAGCGATGACACGTGGGTTCAGTGTGTGCCTTTTGTTTGTTGGTTTTTTTTTTTTTAAACTTGCCTTTGCCTTTTCACGTTACGTGAATTGGGTATGAAAAATGCCTTCTGGCCTTTAGGAGGCAACGATGGAACTTGGTCCTTGCAAATCCCCTCTCGGCATTAGCCGGGCTTTCAGCCCAACTTTTTCCTGCCCTTTCTCTGACTTTCAGTTCTCTGCCTCATCATTTACTACACTCTTGATCAGGGAGGGGAGCCATAGGATGAGGGGGAAGGGTTTGACACTGAAAGAGGGGAGATTGAGATGGGATCTCAGGAAGAACTTCTTTGCTGTGAGGGTGGTGAGAGCCTGGCCCAGGTTGCCCAGAGAAGCTGTGGCTGCCCCATCCCTGGAGGGGGTCAAGGCCAGGCTGGATGGGGCTTGGAGCAACCTGGTCTGGTGGGAGGTGTCCCTGCCCAGGGCAGGGGGTGGGACTGGATGGTCTTTAAGGTCCCTTCCAACCCGAACCATTCTGCGATGCTATGATCGTAGAGCAGAGGCCACCACCCACCACATTGATCAGTACTAACTGCTCCAAAAACTCATTATCTATATTCATCCATCACTTCTGTGCGTACAGACTGTGGGTTACTTTGGGCAGGAACGTCCATGGATAGTAGTGAGCATGGTGAGACCCCGGGCTGTGATTTGTGTTCACAGGCACTGTAAAAATAATAGTAAGCTGCACTTTTCCTTTCTTGGCTGGAAGATTTTTACATACACACAGAAGTTGCTTAGAAGACGGTCAGAGCTGGGGTTAAGTTCTGAATTTGCCTCTTTCCCTCTGGTATTTTCTGTTGCCACTTGTGAAGGAAGAAGGGTAAGGAACTCATTGTTACGGGACCTGGATACATTAACATCTTGCCTCAAAAAAAAATGTTTCAGATACGCCAAGAACTTCACATATTACAGTTTTGATTGTTTTATATTTATTTTTCTGAATTGATGTTGATAAGATCACAAGAATGAAGTCCCTGCATGTATATATTGAGTGGGTTTAGGTTCCGTAAGCCTAGGGTGAGTCACCTGCTGATACAATGTCATCTTTAGTCATCACCTCCCCTTGAGGCTATTTGTTTTCCTTCTGTTTTTACAGGATCTAAAAGATACTCCTCACTATCGAATTCTAATTAACAAAGCAAATGGATTTGGCAAATCTACAGCTTACATTCCTGAGGAAGAGATAACAATTATTATGGGATTAGAGGTAGTATTTATTTTTTAGTCCGTTGCAACATGTTTGTTTTCCTGTACCTTTAGAAGTTGGCTGACCTTTCACTTAATAGATACTATTATAGATACTATTTTATACTGTTTTGCAAAGGTAGTGAAAACTCATAGAGAAAGCAGAGAAACAAATTACTCCTGTCCTTCTGTGTTTTTGGAAGGTGATAAATAACCAAACCCAGGTACTGCCTACTTCAGCGTATCCAACTGCCTCGTTCTACAAGTGTTTTAGCAGTTATGTACAGGCTGTTGCAGGCGCGGATTTTGTTTTAGGATTTCACTGACCCATCAAAGTTGGACGAGTCATTTAATCTCTTTCTACCGGGTCTAGCAAAGCGTATCGCTTTCTCAGTCCTGCATTCCCAACAGCGTCTCCTTTCTTAACTTAAAAAGCTAATGAGGAGTTTTCAAAAAGTTAACTGTAGTAACTTTATTGATTCTTTTCAGTATCAGTTTGTATTTATTGCCAATTCTGTTGCTTATTCAACTTGAAATATTACTTTCTCAGGTGCATCACCCTGACATGAAAGCCTATTTCAGTGGATATGATGGATCAAAATACATCATGCAGCCGTGGCTGAAAGAAATCTACCCTCATGACTGAAGTACTTAAGTGGCTGTAGGTGTGATGTACACACAGACATCTGTCCTTTTTAAACTCGAGAAAATAGAATAAAACTCACGTATGTATTATTTCCTATGATGAAATAAAACATTCCTAAGCATGTCTTATGTTGGACAATCTGTTTTGTTAGAAGCAAACACGGTGCATGTTTAATTGGGGGATTAATTACCTTCCAGATTTGGGAGGAAAGGTTTAAATCCAGCCCCACTGCAGGCAGGAGTAAGAGAGGTTTTGTACATGAAGTATCTTACCCTTTTACAGAAGCAGTTAAGGATTCTAGTTTCAGAATAAATAATAACCTTAATTTTAGGGGACAGAGCTAAATAACAGCAAACGAGAACTGAAATATTTCTGGGGAGGGCTGTAGTAAGTAAATCCTGTGATACTTTGACTATTCTCTTCATAAAACCTTGTTATTAATACTTTCCCTTAACTCTACTTGCTACCAGAAGATTAAGAAAAACAACAATAAACTCAAGAAAGTATAAAAAAATTTTATTACGAAAATGTGTAGGATTTGGAAGTTTCTAGAGCAACTTGTTTCTTCTGTTTTCTTTTCCCTTTATCTCAAACACAGCAAACACTCTACATGAAGCGTAAGCAGTGGCGTTCTGGATTCTTTTCTGCAGAGTCAGCGAATCTGGGGAGTTCGATAGATGACCCTCTGCGTGGCCTCCCCATTCTTTTGTTTCTTCTTCTTTTATTAATAAAGGTTTTCCCAATGACAGGCCAAACAGGCGACAGACTTCTTGGGCTTTCCGCCGCGTGTTTCCAACGGCAGCAACGCACACCTGACGGCTGGGAGGCAGAAGAAGCACCAGGATAACAAGCAGGGCCAACTGGTGTATGAGTATTCACAGACTCACAGAATGATTTGGGGTTGGAAGGGACTTCTGGAGATCATCCAGTCCAACCCCCTGCCAGAGCAGGGTCACCCAGAGCAGGGCCCACAGGAACGTGTCCAGGTGGGTTTGGAATGTCTCCAGAGAAGGAGACTCCCCCACCTCTCTGGGCAGCCTCTGCCAGGGCTCTGCCGCCCTCAAAGCCAAGAAGTTCCTCCTCATGTTGAGATGGAGCTTCCTGTGTTCCATTTTGTGCCCATTCCCTCTTGTCCTGTCCCTGGGCACCACTGAGAAAAGCCTGGCCCCGTCCTCCTGACACCCACCCTGTCAGTATTTACAGGCGTTGATCAGATCCTGTTTCTTCTCTAAGCTTACTTCCTGGACCAGGCACGATTCTTTTCTCTTTTAGAGGCAAAACCCAACCCAAGATTGAACTTCCCTCTGTCCCCGCAATGTCAATAGGAGAAGCAGGACTTGGAATAATTAACACCTAAAATATCAAGACCGTGAGCTTCAAGCACGCTTCAGCGCTGAGCAAGCACCGCACAGTGTTCTCTGCAGACCGTGTCACCAGGTAAGAGTAATGGGAACTGGCAAAGGTACTTGGAATGACCAGTATCTGGTAACACCCTTGTGCCTTCCTGAATAAACACAAATCAAGCCTACACGTGCTGATGTAACTGAAGCCAAATCCTGTTGACTTCATATTCCCAGGAGACCACACTTCCAATGGAAACTGGGGGAGAATATTTTGCATTACATTCCGCTTTGGCACAGGGACACTGGAAAGAACAGGCCGCATCTTCTAGGCTGAACGGCATTAATTCATATTTAAAACAAATACCGATATATTTGAACGCACATCTTACTGGGCGTGAAGGAAACCAGTAGCTCCCATTACAAACAGTATAAATGACGTGTTTGTATTAACCGTTACCTGGGGCTGTAAATCTTGTGAGAGGGAACTCACCGAAGGGCGTCTGCGGCTTCTGGCGTGTGGTAGAAGTGAGGTGGGCTGACAGTAACGGAGGTTCCCAACTTTTCAATGAGCAGATTGCAAACACTCTGCATTTTCCCAAAATCGCTGAATGTAACACAGACCTGGGAGCGAACACAGACGACATCACACAAGTTAATTTTTTTTTTTTGGCGATTTTCCCCTATGATTATACTCATTTAGATACAAGCGTGGAAAGTCAGACACGTACAAACTAACTGAACGCATGCAGGAGTAGTGTAACGCCAGCATTTATTTCCTTACAACACTTTTATACAGCCCTAGAGACTATCATTAGGTTTGCCACAGAAAGGAGTTCATAAAATTGAGGATTAAGAAATGCTTTTTTGTGGTATGTGGACAATTCGAGGAACGAACGTGCTCTTTGGGACGCGTGACTAGATGCATCCCGGTTCTTCCCTTTTTTAGATTACTCGGTGTTAATTACGCAGAAGCCCAAGCGAAACGACGTGGAAAACATTGTGCGGGAAGGATGATTACATTTTAATTCCAAGCATTAGGTTCCAGAAACCTAAACTCTGAGATGAAACTAAGCCAAGCCCAGACCGGCTCGCAGGGGCCCAACCCCTCTGTTGGCTGAACAGTCGCCCCATCCAGTGCCCACAGGGAACTGGGCGCTTCAGACTCAGACTAAAAACAATTTAAACATCTATCTATCCATGGCTTTGGCAATAAAAAGTGTTAAATACAGATGTGTCAGGGGATTTCCCGAGGGCTACAAGGCAGGGATTGCTGTCAGCCCCGCATCCAGACCCCACTGCCTTCCTGGTGGGGAAGCGCCAGCCAAGTGGCAACTTTCCAGGCAGGAGCCAGTCTTCATCCATGGCAGAGCATGGTCACCAGGAGCAAAGTGGCTACAGCATTCCAGAATCAGAAACCCTGGCTCCCAAACTCTTTTTTCAGAGGAACTAAACCCTCATCTTCTCTTCCCAGTATGGTGCTCTCAGCACCGAGTCAGGCTCACCTTCTCTTTTACCCCTTCTCTTTAGTTTGACACCGCAACGCAGCTGCGACAGGAGGGGAAGAAAAAAAGCTGTGGTAAAGAAAATTCCACTGCCGACCCCTGTGACACACAGAATCACAGACTGATACGAGGTTGGAAAGGACCTCTGGAGATCATCTCCTCCAACCCCCTGCCAGAGCAGGGTCACCCAGAGCAGGTCCCACAGGAACGTGTCCAGGTGGGTTTGAATGTCTCCAGAGAAGGAGACTCCACCACCTCTCTGGGCAGCCTCTGCCAGGGCTCTGCCACCCTCACAGCAAATAAGTTCCTCCTCAGGTTTAGATGGAACTTCTTATGTTCAGTTTGTGCCCGTTCCCTCTTGTCCTGTCCCTGGGCACCACTGAAAAAAGACTGGCCCCATCCTCCTGCCACCCACCCTGTAAATAGGCATTGATCAGATCCCCCCTCAGTCTTCTCCAGGCTAAACAGACCCAAGTCCCTCAGCCTTTCCTCAGCAGAGAGATGTTCCAGTCTCCCCCCAGTCAGCCCTGCGATTGCTGTGGTCCACACAGGGACCTATCCCAGGTACATGGTTCAGAAATCCAAGTTATGGCACGTCGGCTGCACCGCAGTAGCTTCCTGTGCACGTACCATCGATGCACCCTGTGGGAAACAAGATAATTCAAGGAAGCTGAACCTCTCCGTGAGAGAGGAGGGGGCTCCTTCACACACAGCCTAAGTAGATTTCTTTCTTCAGTGGGAGTTTCTCGCCATCTATAAATAACATACATCCTCTTGTGCTGTTTTGCCAGAAAAATGTCATAGTTGTACTTTGTGGAAAGCTGGGATGTCTCGCTGAGAGGACTGTCAAGATGCTTTCCAGATTGCCCTCAGTGTTCACAAGATTAGTTCCCTCAAGGGGATGAAACAAAAGAACGATCAAAGAAAAGAACTGTGGGTCTTAAGAGATAAACTGCTCCAACTGGGGCAGGTCTGGGCACCCAGGGACTTTACAGGTAAAAAAGAAGCACGTGATCAGGTACCCTCAGGGGCAGAAAATAAGAGTTTTCATTTCAATTTCTTCAATTATGATTCAATTTCTTCAATTATGATTAAGGTTAAAAAGTGTGAAAAAGTAATATGAGGGTATGCAAAACCGTTATGGACATTATGAGGTTTGGATAAGGCCATAAAGGACAACAAGTTACCGTTTACAAGGAGGCAGGCATGTGAAGAAATGCACAACCCCAACATAATCTTCATCCCCTGAGATCGTCACGCAATAAACGAACTATTATGAGTAAGACCTTACAGAGCTTTGTGATCTCATACACAGCTTCATTCTGCTGGGTCTTTTCCTTTGTCATAGCATGAATTAAAACTTATCTCCTTACAGTTGAAAGCGTATCTTGAATTCTTAATTATACCTTAAAATAGCTATTTGTGGGGGAACTTCTTCAGTCCTCTAAAACCTCTTACAAATGGGGAAAGAGTTTATAGAATGACATAATTCATGGCATCTATGATTTTATCTACAACAAACATGATGGCAAACTCTTCAGTAAAGAAGCGAGTGGAAGTTCATTTGAAATTAATTTCTACTGCTACCATAGGCAAACACACTGGTCAACGGAACTTCATCGGTTTATGAAGCTGCACTAATGAAACGAGTACATCGCTAAAGAGGGAAGCGAGGAGAAACTAATCTCTGCATAAAGAACAACCAAAAGTCCCTACTGAAGTGTCCAGGGCAGCCAAAGCAGCAGTACTATGGCTAAATTTTTCAGGTTCTGCCACCACAACGTGACACTGATGCATATCTGAAGATTCATTTTAAAATCTAAATTTTGTTCTCGAAATTCTTGATTGTTTCTGTATTTATTGCAGTTACTTAGATGAGAATGTGCCTTAAAGCAAGCAAGTGAACTAAAAAGCCTGAACCCTGTTTTAGAGGATTGTAAATAACAGCTCTATAAAGCAGCTATCATTTTATTGCAGACTCCCAGGTTTACTTCATAGGAATCTGTAAATTTGCTGGGTACTCATTAAAGTTTGATGCTCTAAAAAGATTCATTGACTGAAAACACGTCATTTCCCTCAGTGAATGTTTCCAGCACAGCATTTATTTCTTACTATAGCCTGAACGTGCCAAAATATACTCCCCTGAGCTGCTTTTGAAGTAAATGTGATTATTCCCACAATATTTTGCTTTTGCATATGACTTTTTACCTACAGAATTCAAAGTCAATTACGTAGGAAACAATTAGCTTTGCTTTCCTTGCAACAAGCTGATGGCAGAGCCATGTAGAATAGACCGAAGTCCAGGTGCTGTTCAGCTGTGGCTTAAGCAGATCTAGATTAGGGCTGCCACCCCACTCTTGTCCCCCATCCGCTCCTGGCCTTTGCCTTGCATTGCCTCCAGTTCAGGGAGCTAAAATAATTGAGGGAAAAAAAAAAAAAAAGCAGCTAATCTGGAAAAACAAACAAACAAACAAAGGTATTAACTGGAGCAGCTTCCTGAACTGACCTGTCACTCCCTGGAAAAAGCTGAGGGCAGGAAGGGCTGAGGGCGAAGGAGAGCGTGGGTCTTCCTTATTATTCCTTTTATTAGTGTTTTTAGTTCGGTTGAATACATACCTCTGCTTCCATTTGGTAAGTATCTTCTACTCTACTAAAATCCTCCGTTACAGTCATATTTTCTTCCTAAAACAAAGTACAAAAATATAATCTTAAAAGACAGAATAAGTACGCATCTATTGGAAAAGCTGCGCCCTGTAAAAGCTGAATTGTTTTGCCTTATGACCTAGCAACAGAAATCGGGGATTTTCCATACAAATCTCTTCAGTTAAAAACTAGCTGGATGTTAAAGACTTCTTGGCATTTAAAGTAAATGACACAGTAGCTCTACAATGTAATTTTGCTGCTGTTCACTTGAAGAGAACAATGAGGACTTAAAAGTGCCTGCTAGCCAGAAGCTATGTGTATCACTGGGTAACTGTAAATTCGCCTGGTTTCAAAAACTAGAAGCCTCAATTGTTTTCAGAAAGTTATGATGGGAAAAGTGCTTTTCAGGCCCCTATTCGCGATTTGTAGCAACAGTGATGGGAAGAAGGACTGAGCACTGGTTATTCTGGCAGAATGGTAACCTTTAGAAGAGGCTGCGCCCCCACGGACACCTCTGCCTTAACAGCGTTCTCCCACAAACAGCACGGCTGCACAGAGCACCAGCAAATCCCCTAAGAACTATAAATAAAATGCCGAGCTAACTAAGGTACAGAATAACTCCGGTTACAGCCGAATATTCCGCCTAACAATCACATTTCTTTCACCCACTTCTCTCTTTGGTAAACAGTTTGGATGAACAATTTATGTAAAATTACTGCAACACAACCAAAAGCGGAGTTTACAATTTAATTGTAAATACAACTTTGCATTTAATACTTGGGAACTGCAGGGAAGCAGATACTAAGCCTTCCAATGACTGAAAAACTTTTCCTTATTAAATGTATTTGCGTAGGAAAACAATATTTGCTTTCAGCGTTGACACATTTCAAAAGATGCTTTGTGACAGAATATTTCCTACAGAGGATCAAATCTTCGCGTAGCGTACGTGCAGAAGTATATATACGACATTAATCACAAGAAGCATTTTCCTTTTAAAATATCTAATATGGAAATTAGATCCAGAACTACCGTCGCGCAGCAGCCTACAAGAAACATATTTTGAAATTTCAATTTTATGATTGATTGGCAGTGCTCAAATACAAGCACAATGGTCCTGTTTTTGGATAATCCTGGGCAAGGAACCAGGGCCAGTGAGTCCCTAAAAACCATATTTCCCTTTTGCAGTCGTAGGTTTGAGGTGCTTTGGCTGCCTGTGGTTTGCTCAGGTCAGTCCAGCACCAGCAACTCATTTCATTTACAAAATGGAGAAAATCTTACTGTTTAGGATCGAATCCAACTAAATTGACGAGAAAGATTTTTTTTCTAAAGCTCTTACAGATCTTACAGAAATAACCACACAGAAAAGCTTTTTTTTTCTACAACTCATTTTTTGCAAAAATAACTACGCTGTAATAAAACTTTTGAGTAAACATAGAAAAAGTGCATTTGTTTTTCTTTGTCCCTGCTCCTTCAGGCTTTTTTTTTTTGAAAAAAAAGTTCTCTTTCCTGCTGAACTGATTAAAGTCTTCTAATTCGGTTTTGCCCGCTGCAAAGTTCCTGTGTATTTAAGGACAGTGCCATCCTGTGGCTCCAGGCACTATAGCAAGATCAACACAATCCAAGGGAAAGATCATCTTGTGCCATCTATTATAAAATTTCCCTCACAGCTAATTTTTATCCCACCAGGTTTGAAAGTAGCTGTAGTGTTATTGAGGATAAACGAACAAAATAACTGCTTAAGTCGTAACAAGGTGATACATCTTCTGTTAGATACCTTTTTCCTGTTTAGGAGCCTGTTTTGGACAAAGATATGGAAAAGAAAGGGAGGTGACGACAGAATTTTAAATTGGAATCAAGACTTCAACTACATCAAAAGCAAAAGGCTTTTTTTTCCTACTGCTTATGTCTACTGCTCATATTTTGGCCGAGGAGCTACCCGTTTGATGGCAACTGCCACAGGAAAAACAGTTTTCACTGTGACTTAGGGAAAGCTACACTTGTGAAGTGTGAGGTCTTCTGGATTTCTGGAATAACCGTCTCCATTTTCTAAATCTGAGGGCTAAGAATCACAGTAGGAAAATTAAAAGAATTAAACGTGTTTGTTATGTGACGAGTCAATTATCCCAGAAACTATTGAACAATTCTTAACAGAACCACACTTGCATTCTACTTATACACCCTCTTATCTGAGCCGGTGACATAAACCATCACTGCTGCTGGTACTCAAAAAACAACATGGAAAAAGACAGTCAATATCCCATTGAGCTTATAGTATCAAGTCTAGAACTGTGCTTTGCCTTCTATTTTCCTTCTTTTCAACAGAACAAAAACCTATCTAGCCCTTCCTCTGACCCATCTGCTGCTTCTGAACAGTATCTTCTTCCCAGGACCATCATGTCCACCCTCTTCCCAGGGAAAACAGGGAAAAAACCGAAACAGATAAATTAGCCAAAACACGCTTCAAGCTATTTAACATTAGAGTATGAGAAAAGCCTATCTGCAGATAAAGTTGTATATTCTGCTCCTGCTTACTGAGTTAATAAAACTGTGAGACCTTTTTATGAAACACAAGCTCAACACAATCTGAGTGAAAGATCATTTTGTGCCATCTATTACAAAATTTCCCTCGCAGCCAGTTTTTATCCCACAAGATTTGCCAGTAGCTGTATGTGTTATTGAGGATAAATGAAGGAAGTAATTCCCTTAGTAAGGGAAAGTGTTTATAGTTTGGAAATGTACGCTAATGCACCCTCCTGGCGAGCTACACTGATTCTTGTAGTTATAAATAAATAAACCTGGGGACACCTGGAAATGTCTCTTAAAACCTACTCGCACAGTTGGACTGATATATCCCATATAACTTTGCATTATGCAAAATATCTAAACAACCCAAAGAGTTAGCTTCAACACAGCATTTTTGTTGTCAGTATTAAGGAAATAGTTAATTAGTGTCTTGGTGTGTGCTCGTATCTCCTGAGAGTCACCCATCCTAGTGTCCCTGGGCAGTTAAGGATGATAACACCTACAGTCAGTGGGTACCCCAGGTGGGCACCTGGTACCTGAGCTGCAGCCTCTCATGCCCTCGCTCTGTTCCGTCTGGCATTAGACGGACAGAACCACGACCTAAAAATCTACAGTGAGGTTCCTGCCGCTTAATGCCCACCCAAGCAATAACAGAAGAATACGTACCAGTTATTTTAAGAAAGGCAAAAGGCAGATTTATACTCAGCAAATGTAAGGGTTCTTTAGAAGACACAGTAGTCTACAAAAGGTGATGCCTTGTGCAGGTTTCTACCTTTCTTATTCTAAATCTTATACAAGATTTTGTAACCGAGTGAGCAAAACCTCAAAATCTTTCTTTTTAGCTGACTGTATGGATGTGCATCCATAACTGTGAGTCCTAAATAATAGGTATGAAATAGGGAGAATATTGCATACATATCCAAGGATATATCCCAGTACAGACAAACTCTAAGCCAGAGCCTACTGGGTAATCTGGGTGAGCTGGTTTATTTGTTTATTTGGTTAAATAATACTCTGACTGGTACAACAAACATTATCACTGTTATTTTGAAACAAGATGGCGAATGCCAGTTGTTAGATACAGCGATTAAAGAAGTGTCGTCCCCACACCATTCCCCACATAAATCATAGGTGGTAAATATAAAACCAGTTTGCTTCTGGAGAAAAACACATTATTTTTGAGCAGCTGGGCTGAGTAAGAGAGATTGGTTTCCCCATTGATTTTGCGTTCCCTGCAGCCTTCAAAGCAGATTCTGTGCTCTGAAGTGCTGCATATACTTACAGCACTCTCAAAATAAATGCTACTATGTGCCTCTATTTCTGATTAAAAGCCTGTGTAAATATATATGGAAATTAGGTGCTGCCCCCAGGCATCCTGACAAGCTGCTCATGCAAACTCCTACTGCTGCAAAGGTTACGCACTTCTGACCTCACAGACTTCCTACAACAGCAACAACAAGGGTTAAGGAAATTGGTCTACGGATTAATTAAAAATTTATAGAATAGCCAGCTGATTTCTAAAGAGACTTGCGACAACTAGAACCATATGGAGGTTGTGAAGAGAGATTAATTTTACCGTGGTCTAGAACGGTATTAGTTACAAGCGATGTTAGCAAATGCAGTTAAGAACAAATTGCCAGCAGTGAGAGTTGTTAGGAGAAAAGCTTCAAGGCAAATAAAAGCTCCAGAGGTGGAGTGATTTAAAATTGGATGGAACAAAGCACTAAAAATTATACCGCGGGGAACTACTCTGAAAAAAAAAAAAAATAACTTCATGTTGTTTTTCTCCGAGTTCCCTAGAGCTAACACTTTGCTAACACCGAGAAACCCACAACTTAAGCAGCATTTCACAGTCCCTCAAGTAAGCAGAAAGAACTAACATTTTAATTCTCCAACATATAGCATCTCTGAAGCAGCAAAAGATTACTGTGACATTATTATAGCATTCAGTGTCTTATTACAGCTTCGACACCGCAAAAAGAATCCGCTCTCCACCCAGATTACACCACCACTGCTTACCTGCTCCCATTACGTTTCTGAATCTGACTGCATACACCCAAATACAACCACTTGTTTGTCCAGGTCATACTTAATTTTGCATCTATTTTCCCTAACCTAGAGTAGCGCTCACAGCCTCTCTAAGGGATCCTGACTTATTTAGCATCCTGCTAACTCCTTTTGCGTGCCATCCGCCCTGTGTCGAATGCTCCGTGTTACCCTAATTCAATCAGGCTCATGTCAAAACTAGAAGTCAGTTACTCAGATTCACTGTAGGGTAAGCATCTGCAATTATCTTTTCTCAGCTATCCAAGCTCTGAAGAGCTATTTAATTGCAGCCAGGATGAAAATACGCCATGATCTGACAGCTCACCATGGTGGTGGCTACAAAGCTTAGTGTTTTCTCTATTAATAAAAACGAGTGCATGATGAGTTGCGTCGTTTTCTTCCGTTCCTCTTAAAATCCACCAGACTTAAAACTCCTATTAACTCACTTGACAGAAATTGAAGGTTTTCAACCTGTACTCCCATACAAAAACACCCCGGTTCTGACCAAACAAGTCATTCTGATGGCAATGGAATTGTGCTCCCCGTGACAGACACGTGCCCGCTATGTGTTTGGGAAAAACGTAGGGAGCAGGATCACGTATCTTGCCCACAGCAGCCTCCACATCTCCTCACCAATCTAGTCCCAGAGCTGCAAAATGAGCTTTTTCTAAATCAGGGGTTAAGGGGCAATTTTACTGCCTTCTTTATTCCTGAAAAAATGCTTTATTTAGCTAATACAGAAACAGAGACAGCAACACTACCAGTTTTAAAAGAAAATAGTAAAACCTGTTTTGTTGGGGGGGAAAAAAATGTTGGGATCAGCACTCACCTTCAAATGCATGCCGCATTTTTAACTGCACATCACTGTTTAGGCTGAGTAACTTACTCTCTTACTTTGAACTTACTAATACTGAATTGCATTGTAATATCGTGCAGTATCACTAAACGCTCCTGCAAAGTCTTTCTTTTTTACTACGATGAATAATTTGGTGTTGATCACAAACTCTGCCATCTCCCTTTTCCCCAGCTCATTTGTGAATACGCTAAAAAGGCACAAACTTCCTGGGGGAACTTCAATGGTAAGTAACTTTCAAAAGCAACCATTTATTCCATCAAAGATCAGCTTTATTCTGTTTTTAAGAGTCCTAGGTGTGGAACGCTCTCCAAAATTGTTTCATAAAATCCAAAAACATCAGTGGCACAATTGCTAGGACAAACATCACCCTTACAGAGCATGTACAGGTTTGGGTTTTTTTGTGGTTGGACTCCATGATCTCAAAGGTCCCTTCCAACCACAAAGATTCTGTGATTCTGTGTGGACAAAGCTTTAAAGGCAAGACCACAAGTGACAAAATGACTTCCTAGGGAAAAAAATTACTATGGTAAAGGAACTTTTGGAGTCCACAAGGGGCTCCTTGTCACTTCAGCTATCTCGATCACGTCTCGTGTCTTTTTTTTCATACCCCTCTACATAAGTGCAACAAGAAAAAAAAGAGGGAGGAAAAAGCTCTTTCGGCATTTGTGGCTAAGCTATGGGAAGCACAGAGTTATGCTGACACACACGTGTGGAGGTTGTTATGTGTACCCCTTTATCAGGCGCATCTGTCCGCAGGTGAGGACGCTGTATCACCCGTTAAACAGTCGAAGCAAGGATGGTTTTCCCACGCAAAACAATCATCCCGCCGCAGAGCCCGTGTAGGGACACTCCACCTGTTCTGCTGAGCTTGGCGAAGCTGCAACCTCCCAAAGGCCGGCAGGTTTCCACAGCAGCGCCTCAGAGCTCCCAACGCCCCGTTACTCCTCCCCTTCCCACGCACCGCTCCCGGGGCTCCTCAGCGGCCGCCCTTCCCCTCGGGGCTGCCGCTGCTCCTGTCGCCGGTAGGGTTGAGGAGGGGCAGGGGGGGCACCGGCGGCCGGGAGGTGCCGCTCGGACCCCGCCGCTGAGGGGAGCTGCCCCTCCCGCTCCTCCCCTCGCCTTCCCCCGGGGGAACCGCCCGCCCCTCAGGGCCCG